>UCOH01004899.1:0-26969 GCA_900474275.1 Synergus japonicus
ATATATATATATATAAAATATTATAAAAATATAAAAATAGTATATAATTTAATATTAATATTATATTATATACTAGGTTTTTTCTGTGCAATTACATATCTTATTTTATTATTTAAATTTCCGGTTACTGTCATTGTATCCGTTTTAATAATTTTTTTGTTTTATGCTTTTTGTTTGTATTCCTGTACTACCAGGTTAATACGCATACTCTTCGAAAAAATTGTACTTTCCCCCCAGAGATTAATCATCACTATTACAGAGGCAGTAAAAGAGAGAAAGAAAGATAGATACTCTCTGTGATCTTGCATGAAGTCACAAACAACCACGTCAAACTCCCGCAAGAATAGGGGAGAGTTGAGATTTGAGATGAAATTATTTTATCCACGCGTGCAGAAATATATTGATGCCAAAAAAATTTGTCCAGTATTTACTATTTGAAACCGAAACGCCAATTAAAATATTGAAAATACTTGCGTAATATATTTATTAATTGTTTTCATAATACATATAGCCTTTTATATTAACTACAGATTGAAATGATACTCAACAACTCTCTATATGGCACAGTTACCCGCGCGTATATATAAGAATAATGTACAATATATATATATAACAATTTACCTTGAAGCACTGATAATTGGTCGTCCCATTGCCCGTGGATGGCGCTTCTCACTATTGGGAAGGCGCAGATAATCTTGATCGCCCAGAAGAAATAGATCCTTTGAAATAATCATGTCCACCGTATACCTGCTGGCGCCACGGCCTTGCTTCCCCTTCGGCCTTTCTGCGACCACCACTAATTGAACTCTTCTTCTTTCGTTCTAACCAGTCTTTTCTACATCGAGATTCATTGCGCTTGATATTTTCAGCAACGGTAATTGAAAATGATGACATACGTTACGCTTCACTCTGATAATGAAATTTCTTGTTTTGTCAGTGCGCCTAGCACTATATTTGACGATATGTCACTCTCCTGCTACAATTCGTTTCAAATAATTTATAATGTATATTCCTGAATTTTCATTTTAAAAAACGAGGATATTGCCTTTTCATTTTTTTTTCTTTTTTTATACGCGTATTCTTGTTAAAACATGTCAGAGCTCATCATTGAGAGTAGAGTAAACTAACATCACACGAACACTTTTCCTGCAATAAAAAATTACTCAATTATTAAAATTTTAAAACCCCATTACGAATTAATTACGTATTATTGCAAAAAAACGAGATGTAATATAATATGTTAAGTTGACAAAATATAAAGACCATGATCCTAATACCTGCAGGTGAATCTTATGCACGTGAACATATTTTTTGTTAATTTTTGTTACCCCCACAACAACAAAAAATATATACATATAGCGTACCATAAGTGAAATTATCACAATTAATATGTCAGGTATTAAAAAATGAGTCAACAAACAATGCAGTAGAATAAACAAAACATGAAATTGGAAAAAATTGAAAAGTTTTTAAATTACATAACAATATATCATAAATTAGTCATGACACTTGCGAATAAAATGTCTAGAATGTCAAAATGTCAAAACGAGATAATCATCCAGGGAATCAAGATACTGTGATACTCTGTGCGATTGAATTAAGCAGAATTATTGTTTTCTTGTTTATGTGGATGAATCCTACAGTCATTTAACCTATATCATACACGGTAGTGTACAAGTAGTCATATGCAAACTACCGTGTCGCGGTACGAGACAGGGAAAGTTACTGCGTACAGTGCGAGCTCATAACGATCTTCGCGCATCATAACACTCTGCTACTGCTGCTGGCAACAAAGAACCGCACAATCAGACTTTAATGTGATTATAGAAGTCATTTACCTCATCATTTACTCTTATTAAGAAAATCCAATCCTCGTGTTTGTATGCGCTTTGCACCCTATGATGATGATAATAATATTGATAATGATGATGTTGATGTTGATGATGATGATAATGATGATAATGATGATAATGATGATAATGATGATAATGGTGTATATATCTATTCATCTACTTAAAAAATATATGTATATATATTTATATTCGCAAGATACTCGCAGTGTATGCATATATGTACAAAAACATGAGAATGCAGCAACTGCATGCACACAGTCACTCGAAAACTGTTACTGAGTAGATATATAATTATGCATATAAATATACATATACAACTGTGCGCATGTGTACATATGTTTGTGTTTGTAAATATTCGTGTGTTTTTGTTTGTATGTGTGTGTGTGTACTAACTTTGAATCACTGTATTACGGACGGTCAGTGAACTCGCTCAGACTTTTCACAATTTTTTTTTTTTATAACTTCCCATCCGTTATCGCCGCGCGCAATAACGTTAACCCCAATTTCTAACGTGTTGTATAATCATTGAAAAAATGTCTATGATAAAATAATTGATACGTTATTTAATATTTTAACACGGCATTGAAAAAGCATGTAAGTACTGCTACAGAGAAATACTACATTATTATTACAAAATTGAAAAAAATACCCAAATTATGACATGTATTTCTTCCATACATTTATACGCAGGCGCTCGATAGTGGACGGCCGGCAGCAGGCATTTTAGCGATCGTTCACTGACCCTGTCTGCGCCCTCAACTTTTTTGCTTTGTTTTACTACAAACACTATATACCATTATGCGATAATTTAATTATCCTTTATGAATATTTTTGCGTCTACTGCGTAGTATATTTTACTTTAGCAACACCATTAAATAAAGGATGTTGTATAACTCGTTTTGTAGCGATACGATCGTTGGTTGGATGCATACTGGACTGCTTTACGCCACTCTGACTGCTCTGACAACCACCGCCACCTCCTCTTTCTCGTCTCCTCCACCTCTCAACACCTACACACGCGCGCGGGTGGCTCTCGCAGCAGCAGCAGCAGCAGCAGCAGCAACAGCAGCAGCAGCAGCAGCAGTAGCAGTAGCAGCAGCAGTATCAGGAGCAGCAGCAATTTATGTTGTAAAAACAAATGACCGAAAAGAATTCAAGATATATTAATACATGTAGAATTAGTGTAATTGAAAAAAGGTTTTATAAGTTCTTCCTGTATAATCTAAAAATTACCCTATGCTATTTTATACATATATTAAGAGTCAAACTTTCAATAATTGGCGAGCATTTACTTTTACTGCTGCTTGAGGATCTGTTTGATAAATTAATGAAAAATTTCAAAATGATATAATATGGAACATGAAAATTATATTTACAGTTTTATCCTGATATATTATGTTGTTATTCTATTATTATGGTAACTAAAACTTTAAATATCTGATTCCTTGTAATTAATATATGTATATTTAATTAGTCATCATCGAAATTATCATAGTCATCCTCATCAAAATCTTCGAGAACGTGATACTTCCCGGACTCCAATCCCATTTCTTTGTCTCCTTGAGATAACAGTTCGACAATAGCCCTACAAATAAAGAAAACTGTGTATAGCAAAACTCGAGTTAATGGAATAGTCTGTGGTGTATTCCACATCTTTACACGATCGAATAGATTTTTTTTTGTTTTCTTACGTTAAAATTCGACCTTCTTGACTATTCCAAATAACACTTCCTGGATGTGTTATTTTATATTCTAAGAGTTCATCGAAATTTTCTCGCAATATCTGAAATTTGTAAATCTGATATTATTGCAAGTTCTAATTCAATTAAGGAAAGAACAGCATAACATGCCGCAGTTTTACTGTGGTAAATTATTCTCTCTTCTCTTCTCTTTTATTTCTTCTTTATATTTAATGTCCAGCGTAGTGTTCCCAACACGGGCCCCAGACTCTGGTGCGTATACGTCACGCTCGGCACCTGATTGGTTACTATTCGTGCAGTTTAAAATTTAGCATTTTCAACTGCGCGCGGATAGTAACCAATTAGATGCCTAGCACGACGCATGCGCAGTAGAGTCTTGGGCCCGCGTAGGGTGCACTTGTTCCGCACCCATTCGAAAGTTAAAGGTGCATCTCGGGTACTGCGCGACTTTTTCTCACATACATATTGAAATTTCAATTTGTAAGAGAATAAGGTCGCAGTACTGGAGTTGCACCCGGGTGGAAAATCTGAACGTACGCATAGAGGGTGACTGAGAAGCTGATGAGGCGCAATTACTTGCAGTGCGTAGTGCGTGGCCATTTTAGTGATAAATCTCTCACTCGCTCTCATGTGCCTGCGAAATGTCACTAAAATGGCCACACTGGACACTTGTAATCATAGATATGTTTGCTTGTAATACATAGTAATCTCTGCACGGTCTGTACTCTCCCCTCCACCCACACACACATTTTTTCGCCAGTAAATGTATGGACCACCTAGTAACACTTATATAAAAGCAACATAGGTTTAAATCAATTGAGATCATGTGCACGCAATGAGACAAAACAAAAATAAGAATAAGACATGCACATATCAAGTATCTCAAATATGGATTACCTACTTCTTTATTACTTTACAATTTCCTATACGTACTTACTTGAATAATTTGAGCGGTAGTTGGTTCACAATAAAAGCTCAGAGAATTTGATAGAGAAATGACACTCTTTCCCTCTTTCTCACCTGAAAAATTTTAAAGCATAAACAAGTGTAAAATATTTGTATTTTGTATTGGTATACCAATAATTTACAATTAGGTATATTGTATAATAATAGGGTAGATGAAATTCACAAACCTGAGAATCTGTTTGGATTGGTAAATAATAGAGCCCACGGACTGACAAATGTGGTATCATGTAAATAGATTGCTGACGATCGTTTTTTCAGAAAGTATACCAAGTAAGGACTTGGTGGAGATCTAATCTCTTCATTTATACTAGAAGGGTGTAGTTTTACTCGTCCGTCTTCTGGTGTGTATACTTTGATAGCATGCCTTGTAACGTTCCTAAACATAAACAATTATATGTCTTTAACTTGTCCAATTAAATTAGTTTCCGCAACTTTACGTTTGCAATAACAAATATTTACCTCCGTTTCTTACAGACGGAGGTAAATGGCCTAGTTTTAGCAAAAAATATTTATTATTCGGAGCGTAAAGTTGCGGGAACTAAAAGGCTCTTATGGTAAAGTATCACATATCCTTAAAGTGGATCTTCACCTGACAATTGCAATATTCGGATACAATCCGGCACATACAATAGCCTTTATTAATGATAGGTTATTTGAATTCTTATTTGCGTTTATGTCATTTAAGTTATCGTTTTGCAAAAATTTCATGTCGTATAAATAATGGGCAAATTGACTCTTCATATCAGATAGAAGACGAAGTGTGTTCCAAGATAAAAAGTATTCCCTGCAAAACGATGCAGTTTGATGCTTGTTATAAGAATTCCTTTCAAATCGTCTAAGAGCTTCCGCTAGGGCGAGATGATCACTAAATTGACCCATTCCTAACTCGAGCTTTTTTCTTCGTGCTTCGTTCTCCTTCTGTAGCGGACAGTAAAATGCATCTTTAAACGAGAGACTGGCCGCAATAGCAAAAACGGGCTCTATACATGAAAAAAGTGCTGCCCATATAATCATCTTTCCTATTAAAAAATACAAACTATTATGTTGTATATTATTGTGCATATGAATGTATTATATTCTATATTATGAATCAAGTAACTTCTTATCTTGCATCTCACCAATTCTAGGATCCAAAGGCAATTGTGCTAAGTGATATCCAAGAGGAGTCAAATTCTCATTTGTATCAAGGGCATTTAATTTTCTTAACAGCTCGAGCGATAAATCTATAGCCTTGGGATCAGGTGGATCCATAACACTGGCGAGAAAAGTATTTGCTTTTCCTAATTGTAATATCTTTATTTGCAGAATCACTTCGTCCAGACGTGATCGTAACATTTCAGGCAAGGGATAACAATCAAAAGTGTTTTCACGTACTTTTGAATACAGGTGGTAGCATATACCAGGTTTCAGTCTATAATGTAAGGTGAATATTAATAATGTAACAAAAATCACAAAATAAATATTTTCGAAATCTCATGTTATGTATATGTAAACACTTAAATTCTAATTTTAGTAATATATACAAGATTTTAATTATGTTCAATAGACAACATATATAACAAAAAAATGTTACCGTCCTGCTCGTCCTCGTCTCTGGTGTGAATTTGCTATTGTTACCCATTCAGGTAATAATGTTTCAACGTTATTTTCCAAATCAAACCTAGAAAGCTTGGTCATTCCACAGTCGATAACGTAAACTACGTCCTCTATTGTAATTGAAGTTTCAGCTATTGATGTTGATATAATTATTTTACGTATTCCACGTGGAGGTACATCAAATATTAATTTTTGATCAGCAGTTGGCATTCGAGAATGTAACGGGTATATAACATATTTATCTGTAAAAATTATATTACGTGAAATATTAAAAAGTAAATATTTATTTCAAGGTTTAAAAAGGCATGCCAGAGCAGAGTAGTTACCTCTTGGATATCGTCTACTTTCTATCATAACTCTATTAAGATTCGTGATGTCCATTATACCAGGAAGAAATATTAATATAGCTCCAGCATCCTTTGACATGCATATGTATTCAACTAATGCTTCTACAAGTTCTATAGATAATTCTTCACTTTTTGGATTACGCAGTTCGTTTAATACAAATTGTGGATATTTATTCTGCAAAGAATAGGAAAATAAAAACCCTTGAATAACAGATTATGCAAATATAGATTAGTCTTTCGAGAATAGCTTATAAGTCACACAAAATATGATAATGATATGTTCTATACGTACATATGTATAGCATTGCACTTTTGACTATATGTATACCTGAGATTCGAGATTTCGTAAATATGGTTGCATTAAGTCCAAGTAATTGTCTTGAGTTTTTTCCGCATGATGCTTATGTTTTTTCAAATGCTTCTGATAATGATGTTTTCGATCATTATTTTTAGTTTCTATAGGAAAGTGAAATCTAAAAAAAAGGATAGTATATTAAGTACCATTAGGTATTATTGTGAATGTTAATGGAATTACATTTAAAAAAATGTAATGTTGATGCATTGTAATTCAACTACTCTTAGTAGAAACGAACATGCATTACTGTAAAGTATACCTAGTCAGAAGTATTACATCTTCCAAGTAGAGCTCCTCTACGGGATACGTAAATCCTGGAATATGAATTGTAGGACAGTTGCCGTAATATTTCGAGAATTGTTCAGAGTTCAGTGTTGCACTCATTAAAATAACTTTCAAGTCTGGTCTCTGTAAATAATAACATATAGAGATGTATCACATCCAGAGCCTTTATATAGTGGAAACTCAACAAGGTAGAGCACCTAATATAAAAGATACACTTCTAAAAGCTTTAATGCACAAGCTTTGTGCGATAAACTATAATTATATTACTATACATTGTCCCGTTTTATGTTCGAGTTTCAAAAAAGTTCGATTATCCATGTATCAAGGGGGGGGGGGGATACCAGTACAAAAATTTAATTACACACACATTTTACCTTTGGAATAACCTGTTTGAGCAATGAAATGATGAAATCACTTTCAGTATTACGTTCATGAATCTCATCTAGGATTATGTGAGAAATATCTGTTAGAGCTGGATCGTTTTGCATAAATTGTAACAGCATCCCAGTGGTACAAAATAGTATACATCCATGTTCTCGACTCTGTATCCTAAATGCCAGTATAAGTAAATATCATCCGAACATTCAACAGTTTCAACGTTTACACATAATCAGTAAAGACACATTAAACAACCAATAGCTTACTTTTCAAGTCTAATTTGATATCCAACTGAGTTTCCGATTTTCTCTCCTCTTTCTGTTGCAACTCTCTCAGCAACAGCTATTGTAGATATTCTCCTTGGTTGGGTACAAACTATTTTTGTGATACTGCCATTGCTCTGTTGAATCTGATCGTCAAGTATAAATTGAGGTACTTGTGTTGTTTTTCCACAACCTACATGAAGGAAATGTGTTAATTTATTAAATATGTGTAATTTGATTATTAATTATTACAGTCAGTACTTAAATATTCAAAGAAATATTCAAGCAAATCAACTTGTATGTTTACCTGTTTCACCACTAATAACTATAACCTGATTTTGTTTTAAAAGATTCAGAATTTCTTGCTGTTGATTATAAGCAGGCAGCTTAGTCCGAAATTTGAGCATATTCATGTATTGCTTTGATGTCAACATTTTTGAATGTTCTTGTAGTAAGTAATCGTCTAATACTTCATTTCTTTTTAATTTTGATTTCGTGAGTATAGATGCAATTAAATTTTCTTCCATATTGCCCGATATAATTTTCAAAAACTTTTGTTTAAATTGGTAATCAGTATTATGTATGTACATATTGTCAGATCTTTTATCTTTTACTGAACATAATTTTACTTCCACCGTCTGTCTGTTATAAGTATTTGATTGAAAATTAATTAGAGATCTTATTCGCCTCTCTATATCGATATTTAGTTTTACAGTGTTTATAGTAACTTCATCTCTACTATTGTTACGCTTAGCCTTATCTCTATAATAGAGACCAATTTCTTTGCCCTTTAACCAAGGGGGGTGACCACCACTACGACCACCCTGACTACTGCCACGTCCACTATCACCACCACCACGTCCTCTTCCTCGAGAAAATCCCCGAAGCCGTTTTGTACTTGACATTCTGAAAGATATTTAAGCTGATATTTTAATTTTAAATTATCTGAAATAAAATTATACAAATAAAATATTGCTGTCCGGTTCAACTGTTTATTATAATAATATATATGTATTGCGATACAAAATAATACAATATTAATTTGTATAAATAAATTATAGGTATACACATATACTTACATTAGACTGATATTTTTTCTATATTTGTTTGTATTTATTTCTATCAGTGTGCTTTATTTCTCTCCGTGTTTCTCTCACATAAAAAGAACGGCTAACCTCCATCTTTGAATTTACGTAAATATAGTGGTTTCGTGGTACATATATGTATATTCGTGGTATATATATATAGATATTATACCAGGCGCATAGAATGCATGGATGCCTCCTTCCCTTCTAAACATTTCAACCTAACCAACCCTGGTTTTCAAAGAATTCAAGATCCCTCGTAAACACGTCAACTCAACCCTGGTTTCCATTGTATCTTTGGAAACCAGGGTTGGCTTGATATGTTTACGAGGGAAATGAATCTACTTGACAGTCAAGAGACTGTCCCCCCAAACATGTCAACCCAACCCTGGTGTTTCCATAGATTCAAAAAATGGAAACCAGGGTTGGGTTGACACGCCCACGAGGAAGGCATTAATGCAGGGTACTGTACAGAATCGGGGGTCAACACATTACACATTTTAATTGTAAGATATTACATATATAAATGCTTTTATAAATAAGCCGTAATCAATTTTAGTGCAAGACCAAAGAAAAATACATACTCCGCTGAAACAATTCATATGAAATTCCATGTTTGTGACAATTTTAAGACTGTTGGAGCTATTAGCTCGAAAAAAAGTTATTTTGAAGATACATACTTATATAGTTTTTAGGCCGCAAAAATACATGGAATGAAATGTCCTGTAGCCAGGGAGGGTTCCACGAACACAGGACTCAGGCCTCCTCTCTGTTTTTCGAAAAAACTAATTTTTTTTTTACTAAAATGAGGAAGTTTCGGCTAACTTAACCTAAAACCTATCCATATAGATATTATATAGGCGAAACTTTCCCTTTTTAGTCAAACAAATTAGTTCTTTCGAAAAAACAAAGAGTTGGTCCCCCTCCTGACGTCAGGAATTAATAACTCCTCGGCTAAAGGAAATTTCAATCCGTGTATTTTTGCACCCTAATAATGTTTATATATATATATATATTTTTTTGAAATTTCTTTTTGTCCGTTGCTCCAATAGCCTTAAATAATAATAATATACTTTTAATATTAATTAATTTAAAAAATAATTGTAATTATTCTCATTTTTAGGATTTATCGTCAATGGATTTATTATTAGACGGAAGCTTTTTATGAAAAATATTAGTTCACTAATCAGTTTTTTCCTCGTCAACCATGATTAACACAGGCAAATTAGCTGGCTGTACTCTTTTTATCACCGGAGCTTCCAGAGGTATCGGCAAGAGCATAGCTTTGAAAGCTGCAAAAGATGGAGCAAACATAGTTATTGCAGCTAAAACTGCGGAACCGCATCCAAAACTGCCGGGAACAATTTACACAGCTGCCAAGGAAATTGAGGAAAATGGTGGACATGCACTTCCATGCATCGTTGATGTTCGGGACGAAATGCAAGTAAAATCCGCAGTGGAAAATGCCGTTAAAATATTCGGTGGAATTGATATCGTCGTGAATAATGCAAGTGCCATTTCGTTAACTGGTACATTGGCCACTGATATGAAACGTTATGATCTTATGAACAGCATTAACGCTAGAGGAACTTTTCTTACTTCTAAGGTGTGCTTGCCCTACCTTCTGAAAAGTAAAAATCCACATATAGTTAACATAAGTCCTCCTCTAAATATGAATCCTATTTGGTTTAAAAATCACGTTGCATATACGATGGCAAAATATGGTATGTCGATGTGTGTTCTTGGCATGTCAGAAGAATTCAAAGAAGATGGTGTCGCAGTGAATGCGATGTGGCCTAAGACAGCGATTCATACCGCCGCAATTGAGATGCTAAGTGGTCCAAGCGCAGCTGATCACAGCAGAAAGCCTGAAATTATGTCGGACGCTGTTTATGCCTTGATTTGTAAAGACAGTAGATCTGTTACTGGCAACTTTTTTATAGATGAAGATTTCTTGAGAAAGGAAGGCATCACTGACTTTTCTCTGTATTCGTGCAAACCAGGAAATGAGGAAAATTTGATGCTGGATTTTTTCTTAGATATCGATACTTCAAAGATGAATTTAAATCAAGTAGAAAAGCAATCGTTTGAAACTGGAAAAGTGGCTCACATATTCTCTGCTATTGAAACCAGTTTGAATGAAGAACTTGTTAGTAAGACAGGAGCAATATTTCAGTTTAATGTTAAAGGAGAAGAGGCTGGAGTTTGGTTCTTAGATTTGAAAAATGGAAAGGGAGCTACTGGGAAAGGCGAACCAAGTCAAACAGCCGATGCAATTCTCACTATGGACTCGCAGAATTTCTTTGCTATGTTTTCTGGGAAAATAAAACCTACTACTGCATTTATGATGGGCAAACTCAAAGTTACAGGAAATATTCAGAAGGCAATGACGTTGGAAAAGTTAATGATGAACCTGCGTTCTAAGCTTTAATATTTTTGAATTGATATTTTATATTCGTAAGGAGCTTTGACGATACCCAATGGTTATATTTTTGATATCTTATTCTACGGATTATAATATAACAGAATTTTTTTATACTGTGAGCTTCCTTCATTTAATACATCGATAATTATCACGGTTTAAAATGTAAAATAAAAAATTCTTGAAAAAGATATATGTATATTAACAGCACCTATCTATAGAAATACAATAATTAACATAAAAGTAATTAAGGTAATCGATCTTTACCTGGGTCCCTTTGGATGGACATAAATTTTGGAAACAAATTTCCAAATCCATTTTGCTTTATTTTACTTTTTACTTATTTATTATAAAACAGTGGCTTTCATAAAACTAATACAACCTTAATCAAATAATAAACTGATTCAATTAATTACGACTCTTTATATACAAGCCGGTAGTTGAACGTTGAACTGAATTTGTGTCTTACTCTAGGTCAATAATCATTAAATCAGGAGATTCACTGGTGCTACTGATTGCACTGTGAGTGTTGGATTGGCTCTTTTGTGGTGAAGTTGAGAGAGCAATTTTTTTATTCGAACTTTGGGTAGGATTAGAATCTTCCTCATCATCACTGTCCGATATTAAATCAATGACGAGGGCGCGTTTTTTTTCCCTTGGTGTTGGTGTTGAAGGATTTGTTTCATCTAAAAAATTTAAAACAAATTCTATTCAGAAAGAAGTCGCCAGACAAATGTTTAATATGGTGATTTTTAAAGAAAAAAAAATAGGTGACGAAAAATTGAAACAAACTTAAATTAACAGAATATACATTAATATAAAAAGTGTTAAATAAATTTCTCACCTAAATCTACAGTATCAACGTCGACCTTTTGTTTGGTCTCAACCTTATCCCCTTTATCTTTGTCTTTATCTTTTTCTTTTTTCGGTACCAGGTTTTCCCAAGAGCCATCTTGAAGCAATTGGATCTCGTTAACGTCTGACAAAAGTTTGTTAGAATGCAGAACTTCCTGGAAATATCCGTCAATCACGAGATTATCATACAAGGCTCCTTTATCGCAAACTGGACAACTCCAAGTTGGTTTCCGTTCATTCATTAATAGGAACAATGAAGCGTCAAAGCACTGTAAGTGAGAACACGTCGAAGCACGGCAAGGTGTGCTCATTCGCATTTTTCCTAGCGGACAGGCTAAGGATACTCTTAAAGATGTGGTAGCTATTTCACTATCTGCATCTTCGTTCAACTTTTCTTTAACTGAAAAATAAATTTTTATTGTATATTAAAAAATAAAAAATTCAAGAATATGATATATTATTACGGACCAGGCGCAAATTTTTAAAAAATTTTGAATTATGTAATTATTTTCAGGTTCATTGAATTGTCTTGAATTAATGTAAATTAATTCTTTTAAATGCACTGTCAATTCTTTTCAATTTTTTTTAAAGAAGGTAAATTACGGTAAAAACGCCAAATATACTTACTCAATCCTCTGGTGTAATCAGAGTGCCTGACACCTCGATTTTTTAACCTCGTGAGTAACTCTGAGCTGGATAATTTCTTCACGAGGTAAACGGCAATGGCGTATCTCCTTCCGTAGTCTGCAGACCAAGTAACGTGTATCTGATTTCCTACAGTAGGAGATAATTTTACTAAAGGACTAATATTAACTGGCCTTGGAGGCCTTTTTGGTTCAACTCCCGGTTTATTGGTGGGTATCGGATTCTGCAAGTCAAAATTATACATGAAAATTGTAATACAACTATCAAACTCTCATCAAGTTATATGAAATAACGTACTATAAACTACAATACTTCTTACCGGTAAAGGACATATTTTCCCATTTACTTTTACGGCTATGTTAGGTGGAAAATAATCTTCCTGTTCGCAAGATGTCTCTTGCAAGCAAAAACGCATCTGAACCTGTAAATAATAAAATATAAATTGTAACAATTCATCACAAACTTCCCTAAAAATTCCTATACATTGAATTTATCCATACTCCGCAGAAAGATAAAATAATGACATTGGAAAAAAGTCTAAAGACTAATAAAAAGATCCGTAACTTTTTATCAGCCCCTACGCATCACCCCAACATTTTTATTTTCTTATCGTGCGGAGTGGTGAACCAATCTGCGTGATGGCATATGCAAACGCGGAAAAGTATTGTCCATGCTATGAAATCTGCTGCGTTACAGTGTAGACAATACATACGTACAGTGCCCTGCATTAATGCCTTCCCTTGGAAACAAGCCAACCCAACCCTGGTTTTCATAAGATTCTAATGAAAATACCAGTGTTGGGTTGACATGTTTCGAAGGAAAGGCATTAATGCAGGGTACTGTACTTTTTTCTGCGTTTTCAAGTGCGCGACCCGTTCGTTGATTTGGTTCTAGTTACGATATTTTTTAAGTAAAACGAGAAAATTGAGTTCTAAGCCGAAAACTTGAATTCAACATCCGTAACGGGTAATAATATTTCAATTTTCAAAATTCGCACCTGCACTGTGTAATCCATTTTACTTCCTTGGCGACAATCGCGAGAACTAGCTATATCAGTCGATTGTTGGGGAGTTAGGTGAAACATAAATGAATTCTCCTGCATCCTCATCGTCCCTTGTGGCGTCAAGCTAGAAGGTTTTAATAATTCTCCGAGCAAATCAAAAAACGGCAATTTCTTAAATTTTACATCTGGATGTACTGGATATTGATTTGGCTGTTGCATTTGCATAGATGATTGAATCGGTAGTACTTTCGGCTGATATGGATATGGATAAACTGCTCCTGTTGAACGTTGCTAAAATCAAAAATAAATATTCTTGTTTAATATAATAAAGGTTGCCACTCATACGTCAGAAAAAAATTCCTGATTTTCACTAAATAAATAAATTTTGAAATCTTTGTAATATTTTTTAAATAAGTTTAACTAATAACTTTTAGATGTTTTGAAATTTCGTCAAATTCGTTTAAAAATCACTTTCTACATGGAAAGAAATTTTGTACAGCAGCGACACCTATAGGTGATGATGTAGTACGCCCTCTGTTTTTTGACGACAGTTCTCCCAACTAAAGCACGCTGCTAGCACGGGGCTGCACTTATTTGTAGGATTAGGGGCAGCAGCGTGCCCTACCAGGATAGCTGTGTGCCTTAATTGGGAGAACAGTCGTCAAAAACTAGAGGGCACTCCGTGTATCTTTGGAAACCTGTTTCAAAATTTTTAAATGTTATTAAATTTACTTCAAATATTTGGAAACTTTTTTTAAATCTCTTAAAACTTCGTTAAATTCCACACAAAATGTGTTTAAATTCACTTTTAATCTTTGGAAATTACCTGTGGAGTTACACTTGTGTAACCTGTTGGTTGATATACGGGATTTGATCTGGCAGCCACTTGCGATTGTGGTAAAGATGCTTGATGTGCAGGAGGCAATTCTTTGCCCGTTGGCACCGAAGCTTGTTGTTGCTGTTGGCCCATGGCTTGAGCATGGCCTTGTCTAAAACAAAAGTAACAAATTGATAATAGAATTTTAAAATTCAAGATGATTGATACAATATGATGAATCTTAATAAAATAATAGAATTACCAAATTCAAAATGGCAATAGAAGTTAAAAATTGCGAAAATAGATTAAGTTTATGAAAATAAATCTTGAAACTTGAAATCGTAAATAAAAACTTGCCAGCCCATAATAAATCCCTAAGTTTCTTATAGTAAAATATCTCAGCTTTCTTTTGAGATTAATAAAAAAAATATCGAAATTTGAAACAAAAAAGGCAAATTTGAAGGTAAAAAGTTTTTTAGGTGGTTTCACTTCGGAAGAGAAAAATGTAAAGGTGAGGGAGAAATAAAGGATGAAAAACTACTTACCTAGTGTAATAATTACGGGAATGCATGTTTTGATCTGCTGTATTATCAGTTGTGCCACCACTTGCTATAAACGTTTGATGGGCAGTAAGTTGATCAGCTCTAAAAAAAAAATGCTGTGATAAGTGATAAGTTTTAAATATTTATTAAAAGAGTATTAACAATCTCATAGAATAAAAGAAATCAAAAAAACGATGGCGTCGTTATATACAATAAATTTCTTAATTATTATTATTCACCCAATAATAAATAAGAAAAAAAATCAAACTTGTTTTGCTCTTACTGTATCGTTTTATAAAGTTCTCGTATTTTTAGTTGAACTGGATGCGATCTTAGTCTCAAAAGTTCCAAGGCACGTGTTTGTAATTCGTTTTTGCGGCCTGATTTGTTTCGCCCAGCGAATCCCAATAGCATCTGCAGTTCAGATACTCGAAAACTTAACACCATATTCTACAACAAAATTGTCGAAAGAACAATCACCGTTAATTGTTTAAATCCCATTCTCTGAAGTTACAGAAGTAAACATATCAATTGATTTTAAATATCAATTAATATTACGTGTGCATCAATAAATAAATAAATAAATAATAATAATAATAAGAAGAATAATATCGGATGTTTGAAAATACATATCAAAAATAATTCTGCTTCCATCCCTAAAGATGTCATTTTATTCAATGGTAGTAAAAGTAGACTGTGCGCTGTGCGGTTTCTTACTTTAGCCGTGTTTGCTGTGTTTAACTTAAGAGACTTTGGTCTTTAGGATGCCATCCTATGATAGCAGAAAACGCAAAACAGAAAACAGAAAATCATAAGAGCGAAAGAGACAGGCAGATTTTCTCCGTCTTTCACTCTAATGATTTTCTACTTTCTGCTATGCGTTTTCTGCTATCATAGGACGGCACCCTTAGAAACTGAAATGAGAATTCAAATCCGCGCGCGAATTGAATTGACAAATAAAGTTAGCGCACTACACATGAAGTTACTTTTAAGGTCTAGGTGAAACATGAAGTTAATTGAAATCCGTTTACTTATTTTTATATTGTATAAAATAATCTGATAGACGACAGAGAAGGTAAATACAAGGGAAGATTAACATATTCTCAGGCTGGCGTCCCACGCAGATTCGGGATGCGTTGCGTCGTAGTGAGAGTGAAAGAGACTAAAGTATAATTCTGTTTCTTTCACTCTCATTAAAACGCAACGCATTGCGGATTCATGGGACGGCACCCTCAAAGTGGGATCAACATTTTTGTTCTAATTTTTCATGTTTTTTCATTAATTTCAAAATTATTGCATAGATAACAAAAGCCTCTCATCTCATAAAGGTAATTGTATATGGACTATCGAAGTACTAACAGAACTCAAGTTTTATTAAAAACATGCTTTAGACTTAAGTTTCACAAAAAATTCGCCAATGGAGGCGAAGAGAGCGGCCACCATCGCAAGTGATAGTGAAAAATATTAATTTTAACCGCTTATGATACACCGTATTATAGAATACACTTAATTAATGTTATAATGTTTTAATAAAAAAAAAAGTTATAGGTAATTTATTTTTGACGTGTATTTTGAAACACCCGATAAATACAAGAATAAATCATAAATTAATGAAAGAAAAATAGGCAAAACATTCTGAAGTACACTAATTGCTTAGATCCAAAATAGTATCAGTGATTAGATTTTTACCTAATGTGTAAGATGCCATTTTGCCACCTTAAGAATGTCTCGAATCTTTACTAACAGCCAATAAAGGCTATCATTGACCTTAGGTAATATTTCAGTACAGGCGGCGGAAAGGTAAACAAATCACTGATTCAGAACCTATGTAAAACAATTCAATCATTTCATTCGCAGTTATTTTGATATGCGTACATAATTATGAAGGATGTAGGTGAAGCTGCATCGAAATGAAAAAATTTTGAAATCAAGAAACGGCTAGTTTTGGAAATCTTAATTTTGGATTTCTTATTACCATAGGTCAAATTTGAAATCGATCGATGATTATTCTGAAGTTCCATGTAGCTAAAATAACTTAAGAAATGGGGGTGTCAAATTTTACACAAAACTAATACATTGTCTCTGATGAGAATCTAAAAATTCGTACTATGAAAGAAATTAAATAAATTAGCGATTTTTCCAAAACTCGAAAAATTACGAATTTCTTTAAGTTACTTTAACTCCGAGGAAGCTTAGGACATTCATCGATCGATTTCAAATTTTATAAAGTTAATGAGACATCAAGAATTTGAATTTCTAATACTGCTCGTTTCTTGATTTCCAAAATTTTTCTATTTCGACACACCCAAGTTTAGATATTAATTTTTTTTATATCCCAAAAAAAGCAACAGCGATTTGAACTAAATCTGTCAACCGCCTAAGTGGCTCAGTTACACAACCAAATTTTAAAACAGAATTTAAAAGTCAAAAAGTAAATATTAGGTCATAAACCGTATCTGAATTCGATGAAGTGTGCTCAACTGTACACTCGGGATGTGTGAGAAGTGTGAGGGAAAATAGTAAAATAATATCAATTAACTTTACACATTTTCCCACCCACCTGCCACCACATCATTATCATCATGGATCTGTATTCAATTCGACATTTTTCGAGTTCGATTCGAGATTTTCATGCGGTGTGTTTTTTTATTTTATTTATATGTGTATATATCTGTACATAATCTTAAAGATTAAAAAGAGTGGACAAAACATTGGTGGATGCAATCAGGTAAATCGACTGCAACTTCATCCAGCTTCGGATCCCACCAACAGTTAATAGTACTTATTAACGGCATTTGACTTTTCTACAACTTGTTGCATAGTATGGCATTTTTTTGACAATTTTTATAAATAAAACCTATTTTAAATTCGAACCTTTCTAAGTCGAATATCATTACAATTTCAAGGCCTTTAAAACTGGAATAATTCGACATGAAGTATTCAAATTTTTTTTTTTTGAAAATCACTTTGTGGGCTAGAAATCATAAAAATTGAGCAAAAGCAAATTTTCAAACTAGTGATATTTTAACAAAAAGAAAATATCGCCAAATTATCATTTGCTATCTGTCGCTTGTGCTACTATGGTGATATTGTAATTCCTACATTTTCCGCACAAACGCTGGCGTCGGTTGACGGGTGCAAATCCCATGGAAAATCCTACTTCTGTCAGCCCCCAAAATGGGAGTCATTTTCTGTATAATATATAAGCTACCCATCGACACATATAAATGGACCGTACTTTGCTATACTGTACTTTGCGAGAGATACAACAAATATTGTATAAAAATATAAAATATTTGTTCTCAAAAATCTTGGTTTCGTAAAAAACCAGGACACCAGGACAAACCTCAAAAAAACAGGACATGTCCCGAAAAACCAGGACGGATGGTAACCCTAGGTTAGCGGTCCAATTCTATATGTCGATGGGTAATTACAATATGAGCAAATTTAAATAAACCCGTTTTTTCGCCGCATTGTTACTTTTTTAAAAAGTGATAGTGCACAGACGTCCATGTTCACGTTCGTTACGACTGTGGACCATTATCAAACAGTAAAAATTATGAGAAAAAACCGAGTTATTTAAGTTTGCTCATATGGAAAGTAACACATGCTGTAATAACCCGTAAACGACGTAAACCCAAGTCCTTTCACCGAGAAACCGATCTCGATGAAAGGAACCGCCAAACAATACAATTTTTAGATTTTGCCATAAAATTTGGGATATGAGGTGGAAATTTGCGTCATTCTACTTTTTTTCTTTGACCCAGCGACCCGTCATCCTTAACTTTCAAATTCTGAACATTTAAATTTCACTGATAAACATTTTCTGTAATATTATTCTTATTCGTAAATTTGTTTTTCTATGTTTATTTCTCGAGAATAAGATATTGTTTTGAGAACTATGTTTTGCTTCCTCATATAGAAAGCTTTGCAGTGGTGACAAAATCCAGATTCAAAAAAAGGGTTTTTTAAAAAATATTTTTCTTTTTGTTATAATAAGTTTCAGGATAAAAAAAATTAGTGAGATTTGATTTTTTTCGATTATACACCCTAATATTAACAAAATTTGTAGAGAAAGACGCCACGGAAGTGCTACATTTTATATTTGAATGAAAGATGAATGCGTGCGACCCACAGGAAGCACAGTAATATCAGGAACAAGCGATCAATTTGACAATTTTCGAGAAATACTAACCTCTAATTCTTCAGTTTCTGCCATTTTCTTCGATTTCTTTGTTGGAGCCGTTTTGCCGGTATATTTTTCACTTTTTCTATAGAACTATTAACTTATTCGGATATTTCTAACCTTTAAATTGTCGTACAATTTGTCAAAAACTAGAAACTTGTAATTGATATAAACTGAAAACAAGTGTCTTCTTCGAGTCAAACACCTACTGTTTGAGAGGGAATAACGATAATATAACTGCAGCGAATACTTCGTTTGTAAAGTTAGAAAAAATAGTTTAAAATTTCGCATACGTTGCTCGTGTTAGAATGATTATGTATTCGTTTCAAAAAGAGTAGATTTACAAAAAGGCGACGACTTCGGAATATGAACTGCGTCGATCGCGGTGGGAGCTAAGCACACAGAAGTCACACGCACATAAGAGCAAGAGGCAAAGGGTCGTCGATGTCGGTGTCGAGCAGGGTTAGTCAGTTGCACGTAACTTGAGGATTTTTACGTATATTACTATAGTTTTTTACATTTGTAAATTACGTATTATACGTAGAATTTGATGTTTTAGACGTAATATACCTACGTAAATTACGTAAAACCAACATGTAATTTACGTAAGTAACCTAATGTATATTACGTGCACAACCCTGGCCGACGTTTTCTGCAGACATGGGACCAGGATTGTGCACGTAATTTACCTTAGGTAAATTACATGAGGTTTATTACGTAATTTACGTACGTATATTATGTCAACACCAAATTCATATGAAGTGAGGGTTTTCTACGCATAATACGTAATTTACAAATGTAAAAACCCATAGTAATATACATAAAAATCCTCAAGTTACGCGTAACTGTTACATCCCATGGAAGAGTTCTCCGTTAGGGAACACTTGAATCGTCCTTATTTGCTAAAGGTGCGGATTCATTATTATCGTTGATTGGATTGAAACCAATAACGGGCAAAAAGATAGGTTTTTGAATTAATTTAAAACACTGAATTTATAAAAACTTCACAGGTATATTTATAATATAATACTCTGCATCTATATTTATGATAATATTTTTGGGAGGAGTTTAACTCCCACTTAGAAATTTTAGCCAATCAAATTGCTGATGTAATACAATTTTATGTTCAATTAACGAATAGTAAAATAAGTCACAATTGTCCTCCTACGGAATATAAGTCATAATATTATTATTTGAATGATTGACATATTTTAAACATGAAAGTCCAAAGTCCAGTCTGTTTCCGGTCAAATTGACGCCAAAAACTAATTATTGATACTAAAAATAGCAATATGATTCATAATCTAGTCTATAAATAGCGATGATGTAATGCTAACTACGCAGTAGTTACATACATGTTATATTTCTAGTATAAAAGTCTTATATTGTTTAAATCTAAGTACTGAGAGACTAATAACCTGACTAACAGAGAGAGAGACAGAGAGAGAGAGAGAGATACTCATATTATTATATTAGATTCATCTCTGATTAGATAAACTTTATATTAGAAAAATTTTAGTTCTGTAGTTGAGCACTACGTTACAGTAACTGACCAACCCTACATGCGACGCCACTTCATGTCGGCAGAAAAGGTTGACGAATTCTATGTTACCAACCCTGGTGAACAATTGACATTCGTTTACATATATTCGTTGTATTCCTTGCAATTATTTTTATTAATTAATTAAAGTAATTTATTAAAAGAATAGTAAACAAACAGAAAATATGAATGATATAGAAGATGCTAATGAAAACCCTTTGGGTTTGGTAAGTAATAATCATATATAACAATCTAATTGTAATAAAACTATCCTGTATTTTTATATATCTTCTATTTTTTCCTTTCTAACATTGGTTTTCTATCAAAAAGTTATATTCTTAATGGGTATAGAGTTATTAAATATCACTCCAAGATTCCAAATACACGAAGTATAATTATTTTCTTCTCCCTCCTTTTTTCTTTAACCGGTGAAAAGAAGGTTATGTTCTGTTTGGAGCCCGCTTTCTATATGTTTTTGAATTTTAAATTAAACATACTCCAGTCTATTTCAGGCTTCACATTACAGGGGAATTATTTCTCGAAACAGGGGAAATATACTGATTTTTTTCATGAAAATAGGAGAAATTTTTATTTTAACAAAAAATAGTTGAACTGAACTAGTTCAATTTTCAATTAAGCAAAATTAAGTTCCAACTAAATGTTTAAAATTGTATCCAATAACATGAATTTTCAACGAAATAGTTCGAAAATTATCAACGAATAAGTTCAATTTTATTTTAAAGAAAATGGTAGTTGAATTTTCACTCAAAAAGATGGATTATTAACTAAATATTTTTTTTTTCGAAGAGAAAAGATGATTTTCCGAAAAAAAAATATATTAGTTGAACTTTCAAGCAAAATTAATTGAATTTTCAGTTTCATTTTACATTGTTAGTCCGACAAATTAAATTTAATGTTGAAAACTAACAAATGTTTTGAAATGTTTTAGTTAATGAACGAAGAGGACTTACCCTATGAAGAAGAAATATTCCGAAACCCTTACTCAGTGAAACACTGGCAGAGATACATTGACCACTTAAAGTCTACGAACAGTCCTTCGTTGAATATCGTTTACGAACGATCTCTCAACGAATTGCCAGGAAGGTAAGAATTACGGTAAACACATTAATAATAATAATTTTTAGATTTTAAAAATCTTTTGATATCTTAAAATTCCACAAAATCGTTTAAAATTTGCGAAACTTATAAATTTACTGATATGTTTTTTCAGTTACAAGCTTTGGAATAATTACCTCTGTGTTCGTGTCAAGAAATTGAAGGATCAAGTGAAAGGAAATGTCCAGCACTCACTCTATGAAGATGTCAACAGAGCTTTCGAAAGAGCATTGGTGTGGATGCATAAAATGCCTCGAATTTGGATTAATTATTGCGTCTTTATGACAGAACAAGGATTCATAACGCGAACTCGTCATGTCTTTGATAGAGCCCTTAGAGCATTGCCTATTACTCAACATCATCGAATTTGGCCTCTCTATCTGAACTTTGTAAGAAGTCACAATATTCCGGAAACAGCCGTGCGGGTGTTTCGAAGATATCTGAAGGTAAGATACTAATCATGGTGTGGCTAAACCGACTTTAAGTCAAAGTCCCGGGTATCATTGAAAATTAATTTTTTCGTTGTTGATTTATTTTATTGAAAATTTTTTGAAGACAATTCAACTATTTTTGGTGAAAATATGAATATTGATTTGAAAATCCATCGTATCCTTGAAAAGTACACGAATCCTTTCAAAATTTATTTTTATTCATCTTTTTTCACTTAGTTATGTGAAAAATAACCCTATTTTTCTTCTTTTCAATGTATTTTTTACTTTGAACCCAGGGTTATATTTACTGTAAAATTTTTTATAGATAGCACCAGAGGATACCGAAGACTATATCGAGTACCTAATATCAATCGACAGACTTGATGAAGCAGCTACGAAGCTTGCACATATAGTTAACCAAGATGACTTTGTTTCAAAACATGGAAAATCGAAACATCAGTTATGGTCCGAGTTGTGCGATTTCATATCTAAAAACCCTACTCAAATTAGAACACTTAAAGTCGACGCTATCATCAGAGGTGGACTTCGACGATACACCGATTCACTGGGTTCCTTATGGAACTCTTTAGCAGATTATTACATTCGTAGTGGACTTTTTGAGAGAGCTAGAGACATTTATGAGGAAGCTATACAAACCGTTAAAACTGTTCGAGACTTCACTCAAGTTTTCAATGCCTATGCACAATTTGAAGAACTTAGTTATAGGAAACTGCTGAAAGATAATGCTAGTAATCCTAATTGTACGGAAGATGGTAAGAATGTTTAAAGTTCTTAAAAATAATAAGAATCTTTATAGTTCCTTAAAATCAGCTATATCTATAAAAATTCTTTGTGATTCCTCGCAATCATTGAATATTTCTTCAAATCGAACTTTATTATTTTTAATTTATATATGTCGTACACTTATATCACAACTGCTAATTTTAAGTATCTTGCAGATGAAGTAGAGGAGGATTTGAGACTTGCGCGATACGAAAATCTTCTGGATAGAAGATTGTTATTACTTAATTCTGTAATGCTGAGACAAAATCCTCACAATGTTCAGGAATGGCATGAAAGAGTTGAGCTTTATAGAGATCAACCACACGAGGTAAAAAAACGTTAATTTACAGTGAATAAAAGTTTCTATAATAATTTACTTACTACTAAAATATTATTTAAAATTACAGATTATTAATACATACACGGAGGCTGTATACACAGTTGAACCTCAATTAGCTGTAGGAAAATTGCACACCTTGTGGGTAGCTTTTGCGAAATTTTATGAAGAAAATGAACAGCTCTCTGATGCAAGAGTTGTTTTTGAAAAAGCGACTCTTGTTCCCTATGTAAAAGTCGACGATCTCGCGTCGGTATGGTGCGAATGGGCAGAAATGGAATGCAGACACAAGTAAGCTTGTTTAACACTAAAATAATATTAAATCTATTATCGATATTTTTCTAAAGTTTCTCATAAAATCACTTTAAATTTTTTGCAATTCCTTAAAATTTCACGACATTTCGTAAAATCCCTCAATATAAGAGATTCGATGAAAGTCCTTGAAATTCTGTATTTAAAATATTCAATAAACATTTTCACTTTTTCAGTAATTATACAGAAGCTTTGAGACTCATGCATAGGGCAACTGCCATGCCTACAAGAAAAATTGCATATCACGATGAAAACGAGAAAGTGCAGATGAGGTTATACAAATCTTTAAAAGTTTGGTCCCTGTACGCGGATTTGGAAGAAAGCTTTGGCACATTTAAAGTAAGTTGAACTAAATTACTTCTTTCGCCGGTTTCACAGCACAAAATTCTCTCAAAGCAGAGGAATAAACTGAAATTAATATTTCAAAAAATAGTTGAATTTTTAAGTAAAAATAATAATTGTATTCTCTTTTGGGATTTTTATTTATTCAGTCTAGATTTAAGTAAAGAAAGACAAGAAAAAGGAAAGAAAAATATATTTTCTTAAAAACAGGAAAAAAAAAGAAGAATTCCTTGAAAAAGGAAAAAAAAACAGTGAAGCCAAGTTTTATGATCTAAGTATTCAAAGATGTTTTTAAATAAATCTTCATAATGTTAATTTCCTTTTAACAGACGTGCAAAGCAGTCTACGACAAAATAATCGATCTGAAAATCGCTACACCTCAAATTATAATAAATTATGGAATGTTTCTAGAAGAGAATAACTATTTTGAAGAAGCATTTAGAGCTTATGAGAAAGGAATTGCTCTCTTCAAATGGCCCAATGTTTATGATATATGGAACACATATCTCAAAAAGTTTAAGGAACGATACGAAGGGACGAAGTTGGAACGAATCCGAGATTTATTTGAACAGTGTCTTGAACATTGTCCTCCAAAGTATGCCAAAAGTAAGTCATCAATTTCTTTAATCATCTCATTATCTTTAATATGTATAAATCACTTAATAAAATATTTTTTTCTAGATTTTTATTTGTTGTACGCGAAGTTAGAAGAGGAACATGGACTTGCAAGGCACGCTATGTCGGTATACGAACGAGCCACAAATGCTGTTCTACCTGAGGAAAAATTCGAGGTATGTATTTAATAATCTCCTTAATCACAGTAAGGTTGTTGGATCGAAACTTTTTATCCTTAATATTCGATTTCTTCATTTTAGTCGGCAAATATTATAATTAAATATTTTTTTTATCTATAGCGCATTAACAATTTTTATTAAAAAATATATTTAATTCTATTCTCTCGAAGCAAAACATCTATAGCTAAAGTCATCTATCGACGATTGATGTCGTCACTATATTGCTTAAAAACAGTTATAGCTAAATGAATTAAATTTATAAGATTTATTTACACAACTAATATCTTAAATGTTGCACAAAGATCAATATTATTAAATATCCTCTTTACGTCCATTCTTGATTAATGACTTTCATTTTCAGATGTTTAATATATATATAAAGAAGGCTGCCGATATTTATGGAATTCCTAAAACAAGACAAATTTATGAGAAAGCCATAGAGGTTCTGAATGAGGAAAATACGAGAGAAATGTGTCTACGCTTCGCAGAAGTTGAAACTAAATTGGGAGAAGTGGATCGCGCAAGAGCAATTTATGCATATTGCTCGCAAATATGTGACCCGAGGGTCACGTCAAACTTTTGGCAAGTCTGGAAAGAGTTTGAGGTTGGACATGGAAATGAAGATACGATGCGTGAAATGTTGAGGATAAAACGTAGCGTACAAGCTATGTATAATACTCAAGTCAACATGATGTCTGCCCAGATGTTGAACAGCTCGACCAGTCAAACGGTGACATCAATGGATGCGATGCATTTATTAGATGTCAGGGCATCAGGTACTATTCATTTTATATAATTTATTTTAATAGTTTTAAACATTGAAAGCCTTTAAAAGTTATCATTTATTGAAATACACCCTCTAAAATTTTTGAAAATTTCTTTAAATATTTTGAAATCGTACTTTCTTCTAGTTAATTACTTTTAAAATTTAGTTTGCTCTGTTTAAAAGTCAACCTCAGGTTTTACTTTATATTTAATCAATTTCAGAAAATCTTCCTCCACCTGGTCCTAAAGAAGCCATCAGGTTTGTACGGGGTGAAACTGAAGGTGGCAAAACAGCAGAACCTCAAGTCACCAATCCCGATGAAATGGATATTGACATGGATGATGACGAAGGTGATGAAAACGGGTTTCAAGAAAAAGGTAAGAGCACCAAAACTTATCAAATTTTTTTTCAAACTAGAAATAATTTTATCAATTTTCAAGCAATGTTGAAACCTTTTTCTGATCGAAACAATTTGTTACAGATACTCTCATAGAAAAACAGGCTATCCCATCGCAAGTATTTGGTAGCCTGCGTAAAGAAGATGAAGAAGATAGTTCATTGTAAATAAATATAAATAAACATTTAGTGTGTAATACTATAAATAAACATTTTTTCAATGTAATAGAAATATAATTTTCAAAATTGTACTTATTTAGGCTCAATTATTACAAGCTAAGCATCAAATCAGCCAATCAGAGGCTTCAAAACTTCCCTATGTAATATGGCCGCTTCATGTCCCCTTCACAGAGTTGTCAGGTTCGGAACTGAGCTAGCACATCCCCCTTGCTTATGTTGGTACCAGTGTGCCCAGATCTGAAATCAGATGCCCTCGCACACAATGAAGAGGCTATGTCCGTGTGAAAATAGTAGGAGACCGTAATGATTGCGCGCGCAGCAATTTCTCCTCTTCTGAATTTGAAAAGCCGAAGATGTACGATTGCCTTCGGAAAGCTTCGGGCGGTCTATTTATATCTCCTCCTCTCCTCCTCTCCTCATCTCCTCGATTCACATGTGAAATTGAAGAAATGATCGATTTTACTATTTCGATGCGTTTTGATGTTGAGGTTAGGTTTTTCAGGTGGAGAATATTAATATTAATACCATTATATATATTAATAATGTTAATATTAGGATTATATTATAATAGAATAGATTATAATAGTAATTTATTTCTATTTGGATCTGCAAATTGAATGAAATTCAAGAAATTGGTTATTTTAATGATTTGAATATTTCGCGCGATTCTTATA
>UCOH01004900.1:0-14225 GCA_900474275.1 Synergus japonicus
ATATATATATATATATATATATATATATAATATGAACCATTCTCAAGTTTGCATTAGTACCGTAAGCTGCATAGAATTTTTTTACGAGCACAAATATATAAGACTGGTCTTGACCAGTTCTAAATTTATAATAATTATTGCTAAGAATATTTTTAGTTTAATTTTTAATATTGCAGGAAATGAAGAAAAAAAGTAAATTCTGCTTCACTGATCAATTACTGATCAATATCTATAAACTAGATAAGAATAAGAAATAATAAGTATAAAAAATAAACCTGAAAATTTGTATCCTTATTCGATTGAGATTTACATATCCGAGTGACAACGTCAGCCTTTTATTTGTGATTAAATATTTCCCTCCATTAAAGAAAATTAATGGTTATTGGTTAATCTTTCTCGTAATTTAAATTTTACTCCAAGTCATAATATCCACTCACTTCCTCCTATTTTATAACGTGAATGTCTACTGTAGGTACTCAGCCTTGGTATAGAAACATTCTCTAAATTTCTCTCTTTTTGAATGAAATTTTCATTTCTCAATAATCTATTTACCTACAAAAATAGTCGAAAATAGTCTCATTGACTGCTACTACTTCTTCAGTAGTAACGGTCAGTAAACGTAAGACACTGAAAACTACCGGATAGAGAATATAAATAATACTTATTTCCCGTTAATTATATCCAGTTAATTAATTATTATTTAATAATATTATTTCAATAAAAAATACTTTCGGCCAATAACAAATTTCTTAAAAAAACTTATATAAACTTCTTGTTAAAGATAAGTAAATTGATTACAATTTAATTACCTACAATTTAAAGTGAAAAAGCCAGTTATATCATTTTCATCTATAAATTGTTCCTGTCGCCGGAAATGCTTAGATTGTAGAATTTAAATTGGATTTGACGATAAAAAGGAACTAATTAACGTACCATCCACTGGGAATCCATAACGGGCCGTATTAAGGCAATTTCCAAAGCACCAGGTAGTAGCACCTCCTTTAGAATCGTGCTCGAAAAACACGAAAATCCAGCTTCTATAGGAGGAAATGTGTACATGCGCACTTTTCGTTAAATTCTGAACACCGTCACACACTGACACAAGTATGTCCAGTATTTTGGTATTTTGGGAATCGTCCCATTTCGGAATGTTCCGTGAGAGGGCGGATGATGCCTCGTTCCGAAATGCTGAAATACCAACCTTCGACGCTGATCATCCAGTACGTTAGAAAAAGGCGCGAAATATTTGCTATTGTTTTTAACTAAGATGCACTATTTATTACGTGCGGCTTTTGGACCGCGTGATTCCTCGGAACGACGCTCCAGGTTCAAAGACGAGCGCGAGAAGGCGCGCCGACGTACTTTGCACGAGAAAGATTCGAATGTGACTGTTCGTTTGGATTCGGTTGGCTTCGGAGGAGTTCAACCGGTCGGAACCACTCGGTGGAGAACACGCGGGCGGATAAACAAGGCGGAACCAAAACGATCTCAGGAAAGATCGAGCCGTGGTGGGAAATTTGTGAAAAACCGTTTTTTTTTTTGCAAATCTGAGACATGCAACTTTATTGCCTACTTAAATTTTAGAACATTCGTAATTTATATTTTACAAAAACTAGCAAACCAAGATGCGCGCACATTACGTGATTGTCTCTTAAAATTTCGAGTAATTTGAAGAGAACTCAATAGATTTTTATGATTTTTAAAGGATTTATTTGGATTTCATGAGAGTTCTAATAATTTAAAGGAATTTCAAGAGATTTTTGGAGTTTTTTAAGGATCTCATGGAATTTGATAAGATTTATAATAGTTTTAATAAATTTTAAAGGATATTAAACCGATTTTAAACGTTATCATAGAATTTTAAAGAATTCCATAAAGCTTTTGGGAATTTTAAGCGATTTCGTAGATTTTTTGTAAAATTCTAAGAGAACTCAAAAGACTTTATGCTGGAATTTTTAAGGATTTGATGAGATTTTATGGTTTATAATTATTTTAAGGGATTATAAGAGATTTTTTTGATTTTTAAAAGGTTTTATAAAATTTTTAAGGATTCCATGGAATTTGATGAAATTTATGATATTTTTTATAAATTTTGAAGGATATTAAACCGATTTTAAATGTTATCATAGAGTTTTAAAGAATTTCAAGCAGCTTTTTGGAATTTTCAGATATTTTTACGAATTTTAAGCGATTTCGAAAGGTTGTCATAAAATTTTAAGAGAGTTCAAAAGACTTTATGATTTATAATCATTTTAAAGAATTTCAAGAAATTTTTCTGACTTTTAAAAGATTTTATAGAATTTGTATAAGGATTTCATGGAATTTGACGAGATTTCTAATACTTTTAATGGATTTTAAAGGATGTAAGAGGGATTTTAATTGTAATCATAGAATTTTAAAGAATTTCAAGAAGTTTCTGGGAATTTAAAAAAATGTTCACGAATTTTAAGCGATTTCAAAAGTTTTCGTGAAAGATCTTCGATAATTTTAAAGAATTTTAAATATTGTCATAGAATTTCCAAGAATGTTAAATGACTGAAAGTGTTTTCAGTTTAAGTGAGTTTTAGTCTTGTTTTAAGACTAAATTTTATAAGACTTCTTAAGTCTTAAAATAACTTAAATTCAACCAGGTTTATTAATTAATCACAAATGTCGCGCAGGACTTGGCCAAGAAGTAACTAAGTTATGGAAAACATTGTAAATATATATGATATATACTACTGCTAAATTTGATTTTTCCTCTAATAATCCTCACTGTAAAAAAATTTCAATTACTTTAGTTAAAGTTTTTTTACAATTACCCTAGCTGAATGAATATTCAATCAAAAGTAGCTGAATATTCAATAAAAAGTTGTTAAATTTTCAATCACAGTAAATGAAAAATGGTTGAATTTTCAATATATTTCTAACAGTGCTTTTATAAGTAAACCAGAATGAAGTCTTCATCATATCCGATCACCAGAAACATGTTAATTTTGATCTTGACGGGTTTCTTCAATCGATAAAATTTGCACAGGGTGTGAGACTAAGTACACTTTCAGCTCGTCTTGCGTGGGCGAGATTGAACTCATGAACCATTAAAAGATGACTCTACAAGACCATCTAGGTCATATTCGTTCTAAGGGTAAAAAGTATGACTCAATTATAAAAGAACGGTTCATAAAGGCTAGTATAAAATTTGTGAATAAAAGAAGAAAACAGGATGTATCATTACGATTTATTAAGGAATTACGGTTCTTATTGCCAGAGAAAGTCAAAATCAATGCGTCGTAAAAATTCGACGCTCTTTATTGTTTTCATGAATTATATCCTGTTGGATATGTTAATTAATCGATGTGATGCATTCAAAATATAAAGGGCAAAACTATTTTCCTTTTTCTGAATTTTTGGATTATTCTTCTTTTGAGAATGTGTCTAAGAAAAGAGGGATACTGCGAGTGAAGTAGGAGACTCATCAGATGTCCTTACTCATTACATATCTCTCCTTCCTTCACGATTAAAGGGACACGTTCTCGACTCTTTATAGGCATGCGAAATCAATTTTCGACGGAGCTTAATGCCGTGCCACAGTCTTGACCGAGGTCAAACATTTTGCCACTGGGTATAATCAACGAACTCTCTGTGCCATATATTTATATCTTCCGTAAAAAATATGTGCAATAAAATCTTGCATTATATCAATTTGAGATAATTGCCTTCGTGGAGGAATAACAATTATTGCCGCGTCAGGTAACATTAGTGCTGAGTAAATGGTAATAATTGCCCTCGCACCGGGAAATTACAGTCCTTCGAGATAGTGGGGCGAAAGTTGCGCATATCCATGCAAACAACTGTGCTTTTTGTGTGCGATTATGTCCACCTTTTTTAAGAAGTGTACTTTGCACATTATATTGCTTGAATGTAGTTTTTTTTTTTTTTGTAAAAGCACTTTATACACTTTGAAGACTTCTGCTGAAAAAAAAAAGAAAGAAAAGACATACGGGAAAGTTAAGTATTGTACGCGCTTTTATATCCAGCACTATTCCTTTTAAATTGTGAATAATTTTAAACTACATAATACATAATATGTATTTAAACTACATAATATGAATTGATTTCAATGCAGGTTCAGTTAAATTGGAACCATTTCTTAATTATATGAATACAGCTTTCCCTCTTTTTATTCCAACCGGGATAACTCGCTCAATCTTTATATTTCCTCGCACTTTATTGTCTCTCTTTTTATTTTCTCACGCTATCATGCGAATATTTTTATATGAGCTGATAACGCTGATTGTTTTATAACGTTTATGACGTTTTTTGCGTTGAAAATGACTGCAGGAATAATTCCCGAAAGTTATGGTTATTAAGAAGCAAATTTTGAAAGCGTTTTGGAGGATCGGAATTGCACCAAACCACAGATGAGATCCGTGAAAGAAATGGCAGAAGGGACGTTAAAAATTCGTGGCGTGCATTCGTGAAAGTACAAAGCGGACTTTCTCACACATAAACAGCGGGGTGGCTTGAGGCAATGTGCACTCACTCTCATAATAAACATTAATAAAATAATGGTGAACAGACCAAGTTAATTTATGTTATTTCCCTTATTGGTTCAATAGCCATTATATCCAAATTTCATGTCCAACCAACCGCAACAGAGCCAAAATGTGAAGTCATCAAGAAAAATTAATTTGCAATCTGTGAGAGACACAATTTTTGAAAAAATAGGATTTCCTCTTCCGTTATTTATTTAAGAAAATTATCCTTTATTGCATTACTGTGAAACAGCAAAGCTCGAGAATCTCGAGATCGATTATCCTGATTCGAAGACTCGACTCACACCTGTTCGGCGGCTTCAACCTTTTTCTTCTGACTCATCGACTCGACACACAAAAAACGCCGTAATGTTGTCATAATTCGTTTTATTGCCGGCAGCTGACTAATCCTCATGGACCCAGAGTCAACCACTTGAATGTGTCAAGGGTTTAATCCTTCGAACTCGAGTTTAAAAACCTCACCTGATGATGACCAAGCGCATATTTGCCAATTTTACATTTCATGGGAAAATTAACAACTGTAAGCCATAATAAATTCAAATTTGTGTTAATCGGAGATTTTAAAGTAAATGTCGTAATTACATCTAAGGGCAATTCTCCAAAAAGAGGTCACTTTCATATCTCCGAGTTATAACTTTTTGAAATCATGCAATATGTATAATAATAATAATACATACAAAATACCAGTTAAATAAACAAATTAAAAAAATCGTAGTTCATAAAAGGATGCAATAAGTGTTCTACACAGTGCATTACATATTTTATGACCGCTGCTGACCGGTTATTTACGACTCAGGTTCAATATAATGTTTCAGTCTGCAATTTATTACACATTGTGAAGAACAAAATTCACAGTTACTTGCATTTCTTATTGACAGATTTTCAGTAATATATCCTGAAATGATTGTGATCTACAATTTTTAGAAGAATATTAATATTTATGAAAGAAAATCAGAAAAAAAACGTCTTCAATCTTTTTAGAGAGACAATAGCAATAGTAACATTGTAAGCGTGAGATAAGCATGAAATGTTTCGTGCAAATAAGAAATTAAATCTATTACGTCAGATCATCATCTCCCGCCCAGAACAAAGAAATTTTTTCGCCATTACTTATATATATATATATATATATATATATACATTTTATTCTCAAGAGTATCCGCTGTACTCTTTAGGATTTCTCGCTCACCTCGTGAGGTCGTTACATCTATATTCGCACGTAGAAATGCAAATGACGTTGCCTCACGAGCATATGGTTAAGCTCGAACATGCGACGACACATGCAGAGTGCATTATGGTCGTAGTCGCATCCTGGGAGGCCTTTCAGATAATATACGAATAAAACAAGAGTAAAATAACTATTGAGAGCAAAGAAAACTCGTGGGGTCTATCCGTTAAGCCCGAGTGCTGCTTAAGGCAGCACACATACGTAAAAATATACAAATATACCTTATACATATGCATATTATGTCCGGCATGCTTGTGCAGACTTTAGTTTACTGTATATCTATGAACAATAAAAATCCATTCTCCATTAAATGACCACAATTGTGGTAGATATCTTAAAGTCGCTTAAAATTACTAAGAATCTCCCAAACTACCATCAAATCCCATAAAATTACTTAAATTCACATATAAAGTCTTTTGAAATTCCGGAAAATCCAGTGAAATCTCGTAAATCCCTTGAAATCCCTTAAGTCGTTAAAATAACTTAATATCCTATGATATACACAGAAAAAACAAGGACTGAAAGTGTTTACAGCTGAAATCAGTTTTTAGGATGAATTTCAGTCATAAGTCAGTTTTTAATCTTGTTTTACGACTAAGAAATCTAAAAACAAGACTAAAAACTGACTTAAGACTGAAATTCAGTCTAAAAACTGATTTCAGCTGTAAACACTTTCTGTCCTTATATTTTCTGTGAAGTACTATTGTAATTTTACACTTTCTGCTCGCACTTGATGACTTTCAAACCATTTTACATTCCTTGATGTTCCTGCACTGATTTTCTACAGACAATTGTGCAAGGAAATAAAATCAAAGGAGATTGACGATCTGAAAATTAAGGCTGATGATATTTTTGATGATGATTCAAAATCCACTGAAGTTTCGAAATCTAATGATATTTTGAAAAGAATAAGAATTAAGGATCCGAAAAATGGATCAACCTATGAACTTACGTACTTACTTATATGAAATTAATTTTAAAAATATACGAATATAGTCAAATTGTAAAGAATATAATTCTCCAAAAGACATTTTCAAATAACATTTCTTTATGCTGAAAAAACCGAAGTATAATCTGTCTAATAAATTGTTATAAACAATTATGAATTGATATTTATATGTTGACATTACCACAAGCTTTTCAGCCTATTTTTCAGTGAGTAGAAAAGGTTTTTGTGGTCAACCGTCAATTTTTTTAGAGAAACCCACCGCGAATTCACTTTTCATTTGCTACTGAGCGACCAGTAGTAAAACAATAGTAACTCAGTGGTGATTCAAGGGTATATTATAATAATAGTATTAAAAATAGTATCAATAATACCCTAATAGTATTCCAATATTATCCCAAGAGTACCTTTTCGTAAGGGATGAGGAATCTTTGAACTTGAACCCAGGCCATATAAAGAGGAGCGAAAAGAATGTGGATTTAGCGTCGAGGTGTACCTAATACTTAATTCTTCGTGCAGAAGCATTATCAAGATTTCCAATTAATCCTTGAGGATGGCTTCATAATAGCTTCATGAACAGGTTCCGCGGCTATTAAAAAAAGCGGCGCTGCAGTGCCGCCAGAGCATCCGGCCTTTTCCGACTTTCCGCAGAAGAACGCATCGTTTGTAATTTAGAGAAGAAGCAGTACGTATCATGCACCATTAGAGAGTACTTCTACCCTTATAGGTATAACAAAATAAAAAAAATCTGTCTATGGAAGTCTAAAGAATATCGAGGCGTTTAACTTTTCGATTTAAACGCCACATTGAAGAAACTTCTTCGCTCGTGCAGCCTGTCAATGGTAAGCCGACTTCGAAAGACTTGTGAAATCAGGTTTTCTGAAAATTAATCTTTTTGTATCTAACGATACGACTTTGTGGAATCGTTATGAAATTAATCAAATAAAAGAATTCTGGGAAATGTAGAGCAAGAGATAGAACAAAAAAGTGCTATTTTTCATATTTTAATCTATATCTATATTATACCTGATAACAATCTACAATAATAAAATGCCTAACGAATTTCTATGTGCAAGTCGAATGATGCAAAAGACGAACTGGGAAAATATTTTGTTCTTCAATTTCTAGGTGAACTGAACGAGCGGAAAGGAAGAAGGATTCAGTAAAGGGCTCATTCATTGCATTCTAACATATTGGTGGCAAATGGTACACACCTGAAAGAGATGATTCTACCAGAGACATTTATTGTCCTACAATTCTGACTCTAGAATGCAACATAAATGCAAACTCCTTTCGTTACGAATCTCGGCTCGACGCCTACACTGACAGTTTTAATGCCTTCACGGTCGCACGTTTATATATTGAGCACTGCATGCAAGCAAAGCTATAATATCGAACATTGCAGATACTCCATCGATGAATCGCTGCAACTGCAAACGAGTTTTCATTCAAAAGAAAAAGGACAGAGACGTTCCTTCATAAATATTCTTTATAAGCTGGATGATATTTCAAATCTTCGTAATATTTTTTCTTCTTTACGCAATTTATTATTAGAATCGTTTATGGCTTCTACTTAACAAGATGCAGGATACGCAAAACTCTTTTATAATCATAACTAAATACATTTGAAATTTACATTTCCAAAGTCTGCTTCGTACACAATGAACACAAATGGATCAGATTGGATTCCAGTGGATTGAAACACGTGGATCCTTTCATGCCTTCCAAGAATTACAATCTCTCTTAACAGTCCATAATCGTGATCCACATATTGCGGAATAATTGCTGCGGAAAGGCCTAATAGAGCCAGTGCATTTGCATAGAATTGTCCAACGCCCTATCTGGGATAAAATTGTCGAAATAGTCATTTCGTAAGTGAAATCGTATTTGAGATCTATCTCATTGCTTCATATCAAATCGCATCTGAAATCATAAATTATAAAGCATAATTTCTGTCGATTTAATGTTACTTCAGGAGTAACTTTAATTGGCGATGAAATCTGTACAGATTTTGAAAAATTGTCAGCTAAAAATTGCAACTCTGATAAACAGTGTTTGACTATTTATCCAGCCAAGTGGAAATAAATGCAACTTTTCTCTCATTGTGGATTCAATTGAGAAGAATCACAAAGATCATGGGTCGGATACCTAAACTATTAAGAGTTATGTATCCGGGAAAGTTGGATACTTGAGTTTGGAATGTGTCGGTACTGCATCAACATGCAACGATCAAGCTGTGGCTAATGGTCGGAATCATTTTTTGTCCTCATAACTGATTCACATGATGGGGAGAGTTAAAGCCAAAGTCCGTATTATTGACTCTCTGCGTCTTATAATTTCTATAAATAGCCCGCTGTTGCACCGGTTCAACCATCGCGTTAATGCAGTCCGCAACTTGTTTGTCATTTTTACCCGGCTAAGCGGACAAGTTAGCCAAGTTAATTACTCGGATAATTCCTTGGCGCTCCTCGCGCGCTACAAAAGAGCCGACCTGTAGATCCCGCAATACGTTTCAATATTAATGCACCTATCGTGTATAATTTACCTGAAAGTAATCACGAGTTCAGCCAGGATTTCTTACAAATTGAATGCTGCGGATGTAGATGAAGTTTCTTGCACCTGTCTTCGGTTCATAAGAATTCACTTGACATTTTTGAAACTTCTTTTTAAACGTGAATCCTGAAATAGAAATTTCATGGAATTTAATTAAGAGTTGAAAAGAAATTCCATCGTTTCATTTATAAAGAAGATGGTAAGAAGTATCTACTAATTGTTTTCAATTGATTTATGGAGATGCAGAATCTAATGATTGTAGAATTGAATAAAGCGTTAGAATTTCTCGAAGAACGGTGTCAGGACAAGCGGATATCTTATGTGCACATCAATCTGCCATTACGCAAAAGACAAGTGTCCTTTCATTTGAAAAGCGTTAGACGTTAAATCATCGTCGCGTTAAGCGCACTCTCGAGTACTTGTCGCTTTATGGAGGTATATAGGGATATGATTCGCGTGGGATTGGAATGTTTGGGTGCGATCGCGTTTTACGAAAAGAAATTTCTATTCTCTCTTGTTCTCCTATATCCAATTCGCAATTGGTATGTGGTACCCTCCCTTGAAATGAAAATATGAATTACCTTTTACTTCGCGAAATCCATGAAAATATTTTCAGCGATTTTCAAGAGTTTTCCCAATTACAGACCAAAATAGCCTTTGAAAAAAACTGAGCATTCCTTCTAAGGATAAAAGGTTATCAGCGAGAAGGAGTTGTATTCTCAGTTGACAAACTGGAATAAAAAATCTAGGATCAAAGTACAAGGATCGGTAACTAGACTAGTACTCGGGAGTAGATGCAAATTTCTTCGACACTCTGGTATACAAGGTAGATCGCAAGAGCCAGCGTGGGCGAAGGATGTCCATCCTTTCAGGACCAGTCCTGAACCAGTCTTGAACCAGTCCCTCTCGTAGTCTCGTGGTTCTCATACTATCCAAAGAAGAAGAAAGGTGGTATCAGCGAAACGACAAACTAAATCCATGGTTGGTCGATAGTCAACTCTTCGTACCTCTACAATTCTATTCTCGGTTACTATAGGTGGAACCCTGGAACTCCCCAGGAATCGCGTGCAACTTTCCATATTCAGGAGTTTTAAAGCTGCACCTTAGTAGTGGGATAACTAGGGGCGCCTACACGCGCTCAAGTCGCGACTGGTTAAGCAGGAATGGTCAATAAAAGATACACGCGAGTTCACGGAACAGCCTTTCGATTCACAGAGGCGAGAAGACTTTGATAAAGACTTTAGGACTCAATGACGACGTTTGATCAAGATTTCCATTGATGTTCCAATCCGCTTTGCTAACCTCTGAATTTAAATCATCTAGTAATAAAAGATAGAATTAGAAAAACTTATTTTAATCACTCAATTTCTCTTTAGAGTAAAGCAATCAAAAAGTCGAATTAAATATTTAAGAATTAAAATTATTAAATTAAAATTTATTTTCTAGAAATTATAAAATAGAGTTTTTGTCACAATCGATAAATAAAAAATATTATTTTTTCAATAATTAAAACTAATTATATATACAATGATTTTCTTGCCTTTCTGATTTAGATCTCACACATATCTAAGAGGGCATTCAAATTAGTAGGAACCCAACTGGTACCACCATGACAAACGAAGATAGCATTTCCGTCAATATATGCTTGCATATTTCCAACTTTGTAAACTTGTTTTGCTTCTCGGTATCTGTTCGGAATCGGCATGAAGAGAATTCCTCTCTCTTCGCATTTATTCTGCACGAAGTCTTTAAATCCATGTGGGATTTGATTCACAATCCTCATTGCTTCTGCGATACTCTGTAAAAGGAAGGAAAATTGTTAATAAAATTATAGCTTTAATGCTAGAAATAATTCTACCGATTAAATTTAGTTCAAAGATCAAATTCTTGAGTCTTACCTCAATTCTTGGTTGGATATTAGAAGGAATTTGTGATATCGGTGGTTGACTCCTTTCCAAACTCGTCAAATAGGAGACTTGTTCCATAGCTCCTGGTTGAAGACCTTCAGGAATGGAAACAGCTCTGTTCATCATATCCAAAGCCTTCCTAAAATGTTCTTTTATAATTGGTTCCTCTAATAATTTCTCGTTGAGCAGACCTTTCCACCCGAGGTACCAATTCGTAACCTGTTCATAATTGGGCGAATGATTCAGCCAAAGAGCCAAGGTTTGAAGCCACTTCGGGAAAAAGAACTTGTCAAGCAACCCCGACATAATGTGGACCGGAAGTAGCTCTTTCCACTCGTAAACGCAGTGCCATTGGTCTAAATGCTGCTGATGAGGATTTATCACGAGTTCCGTAAGTGCTATCTGAAGTTTTGGGACAATATTTTTAACCAGGAAGGCCTCCAGGTCTCCTTTTGGGAATACTTGAGACCAGGGTTCCAACATCAATCTTGCTGATCTATCGGATGCGTGCCAACCACCAAGCGCTGATCCAAGTTTGCGGCGAATTATTGGATAAATTTGGATATCTAATCGATTACGTAAAAGAGGAAGCCAAGGATGAATCCAGGTGTGAATTGGAACAGTATCTGTTAATGGGTTCCATTCCTCTACTTCGAGAGTTAATTTGGGAAGAACTAAGAGATCTAAAATATTGTCCAATATCCAGCTAGGGAGCAAAGGCATCCAATCTTCTATTAGATCGATCAGTGGGTCAGGTTTTCTACATCTCCACTCTCTGAAAATAATAGAAAATATTAAAATCCAAATTAAAATGACAAAAATAGAATGAACCAACAAATAATACATACTGTACGGCTCCTCTTATCGACGGCATCCACGCATTCCACACAAGCTGATCATAAGGATGTAAAGACCTCGTCTGAAGAGTAGTTTTCCCACTTTCCAAAATATCTTTCCACTGCTTAAACAACTCTAAGGGTTGTTTTGGTTGCATTAAAGGATTCCAGGTCAACAAAGATTCCTTAACTTTCGGTCCCACCAAACTGCTAGCCAATTCTCCCAACTCATAGGTTTTATACTCCTCATAATAGTTCTCTTGCAAACTCTTGAAAGCTTCTGCAGTTTTCTTTAGCGTCAACTCACTACTTTCCTCCATCAGACGTTCCACAATTTGCAATACATTTTCCAAAGTATCAATCAAGCGACCATTTTGTTCTACAACCTTCGAAATATTATTTTTCTCAGCTTCAAGAGCAATTAACCTATCACCCAGATGTCGATTCTTTCTATCATTCTGGATAATATCCTGTTCACACATATCTACAAGAAGATCCAAATTATGCTGAAGTTCAGGCAAGGTAAAGTTAGCTTTGGATTTTTTATCAGAAATCAATAAGGATTCATCTGGACGTTGTTGTCCACTTCTAATGGCATGATAACCACTTAAAACTCGCTGTTCTGGTCCTGTCATATCTATGACTTTGACTCTACTCATTTCGCTACTCACACCTACATTTCTATTAGGTTTGAACTTTCCATCTTCAATAACCTGATCCACACTTCGATAACAATACCTAACTTTCTTTTTTGCTCCAGCATCGTTCTTTCTCCATTGGGAGGTTTTGCCTTTTTGTTCTTTCGGTTCTTCGCTTACTTCTTCTCTCTTTTTTTCAGCAATCTTTGCAAACTTTTCGGGTCCATAGGCACCAATCGCTCCTCTTCCTTTCCGAAGCTGAGCTTCGACTGGAGCATCTATACCCTGAAGATTTTTTCCCAAACCTTTGCCTGGTTCAAAACCCATCTTGAGTAAAAGTTTTGCTCCGATTCCTTTTGTGTGAACTTCCCAGTTTCCTAAGCCACTTTTCACAAGAGCAGGATTAAAAGGTGTCTTCTTTTTTCTCAGACCTGCAATATCGCCATCTGTATTGAGAGAGAAGGCTTTTCGAGATCTTATATTCCTGGGTGCTTCAACTTCCGAGTCACTAAAAAAATCATTGATTAGCTTTTATGTTCTGTTATTTTATTATATAATATACTCTTTAATTTTTCTAAAATATATTCTTACCTTGAACTGTTTGGCACATAATCAGTTTCTCCTCTTCTAGGCCTTCCAGATTCTTCCTCTTCCTCGTCCTCATCCTCATCCTCATCCTTCTTTTTCTTGTCTTTCGGCTGACCGGCCTGCTGAATTCCTCCAGAGACAAAATTAACAGGTGCTGTGTAGTTTTTAGGTCCTTTGTTGAAAGTTTTGAATGATTTGCTTTTAGTTTCTTCTTCCTCTTCACTGTCATCAGCCCACATTCCTGTATAAAATATTACAATACATTAACTCCCTGAATCTAATTTATGCCAGATTAAAACTTTATATCTATAATTAAAAAATCTTCAATATTTACCAAGCATTTGTTGCTTTTTGGATAATTTACGCCGAGAACGATTTGGGTTGAATTCATTTTCAAGATCATAGTCTGTGATTTCGAAGCTTTCTATTTCGTCGTCAGACATTTTTTATTTCCACTTCAACACTTTCAAAGATATTATTCTATCTTTATAAACACTGCTTTTTCTACTGTAAATATTGAGAGCAATTCGTTTAAAAACGTTTTCTGATCAAACGCGGAACAAACTTTGAAAGTAAAAGATGAGGTTAGTTTTCCTATATGTATTTACACTCGAACTTCACAATATCATCCTAATCCGTGCCAGAGTCTTTCGCAATATCGACCAAATTCCTTTTCCTAAATGTCACATCTATTGCGCATGCGTATTGCGTCATATAGCGGAAAAATATGAAATGTCAAAAGCGTATGTATTGTATAGGTTAAATGTATGATAAGTGTTAAACTATTAAAGTGTATCATTTTTCAAAGAAGAAGGTACCTGATTAAAAAAATGGATAAAGAAAATAAAGAAAACTCTGTAAGTAAATGAATTTAATTTGTAATTCTACTAATTTTCACCTAAATTATACCTTCAATGTGTGTAGGTGGTGTGTAGCATAGTGCGTTTTGTTTTGCTTTAATATATATATAATATATATAATATATATAATATAT
>UCOH01004901.1:0-24543 GCA_900474275.1 Synergus japonicus
ATATATATATATATGTGGTTGTCGCATATATGACGTGTCGCAAAATTACTAAAATTTCAAACTACGTGTAGACCGGCATATGCATATAGACTTTTTCATAAGTTTAACTTGCACAAATAAAATAAACTAAATTATATATTTTATACAAAAACTTATTATATATATATATATATGTACCAATTTAACATGTACATAAAAGTTGTGTAATATTAATAAAACACTCTTTTGTCGAAAGTTGTTCTCTTAATTGCTACCAGGTATTTTCCGTACTTGTGCAGTAAAGATACAGCCACATCTTCACCACTTCTCTCACGACTCATTAAACTCTTGCATGTTTCTTTCATCTTCCAGTTCTAGCTAAAATGTTTAAAACGGACATTCTAATTTGAAAAAGTACCTAGTCCCTACGTTAGTTTGAATTTCTTAGCCTCGTTAAAAACTATCTCTTGAATACTTGAGAATTTCTTAACTAAGACTTCTTTTTTTATATCCGATGTATAATGGCGTTCCTCCCTCTATAATAAATCCTTACGCAACATTGAAATGAGAGTTTATACTTACTTATAGGATCAATAAATGTAGAAATTCTAGCTGAAATCACTATATTTATTCATGGTTTGATATAAATGCAAAAGATTTTTGTTTAGATTATTTTTTGTTATTTGATGTACAGCTCAACTAGAGCTGCTCGTAAAAAGTATAATAACATCGTCGTCGTCGTCGTCGTCGTCGTCGTCGTCGTCAAAGATTTGCATGCTTAATTCACAATCGTTAGTTTATTTGCATTTGGCTCATCGATCCATAGAAAAACACTGTGTCAACCTGCAGGCTATACCCATTTCGTGCTATCCTATTCGTGCATCGGAACCTCTCTCCAAATAGAGAATACGAGTTCCATAGGATAGGTAGGCGTGGTACTACTCGATCACATGTTAATTCACGATGTGCGTGAGTCCTTGCCAGTAATTCCAGCTTTCTCAGTGCCCTAGGATGCAAAGGATACAATAGAAGTGCCCTCCTATCACTTCAATATGAAAGCCGCAAATGTCCACCAATGTAGTCTGCTATTCTATGAATATCAATACACATCTCGAATAGCTAGGCTTTGACTAAACGACGTTGTTTGATCCTCCCATTTAGCTGCAGTTGATGATTCACGCGTACAACTACACATATAGATACTCTACAAAAACGTATGCAATATTTTTAACGACTCTTATATCAAATTCCGTGTACAATCCCGTTGATACATTCTACAAAAAATAGTATTGTTATTGTTTTAAAATTCCCACATATTATTTTATAAATATACTCTTTGTGATTTAAAGGATTTCCAAAGATTTCCAGAGATTTTCATGGTTTCGATGGATATCCATCCATATTCGTCATTATTCGACTCATTTGACATGTACATACCGCTGTACACGTACACGTACAGTATTTGTAACTACCGTACGCAGGTGTTCCTCGACAAGCCTGTTGTGTAGAACTCAACATCCACCGACAAATTAATGCGTCATTAACGGAACTGTTCTTGACGTGAAAGCAATATACTCATAATAACGCGTTACACGTTGTAGTATAATGCACGAGCACTTAAAATCACTTAACTTAGTGAAGGACCCTTTTGAAATTGTTAATAGAAACATTTAACGGGTGATGATTATAAAGAGAGAGAGAGAGAGAAAGAGAGAGAGACCTGTAGCTTAATCACACAATTTCATGTAATCAGGGTAAACATCGCCTGTCTGGATTTATCTGCACGAGTTCTCTTTTTTGGGTATGCGACTTTTATCCTGTAAGGTTTTTGACGCCTGTTTGAATTTTTGCATAAATTTTCAATATACAAATTTTTTTACTTTTCAAACGTAATTTATGCTTATAAAAATAGTAAAGCAAATTCTGTATAAAAAATAGCAAAATTTCGAAAATTAGTACCAAGTATATATGACAAGTTAGAGTTTACTATCTGCAGGAAGGTTGTGTTATCTTATGAGAAAAGCGATCGCACACAATTTTCTAGAAAAACATACTTGAAAATTTAAGATTTGTTGCTCTACTCTCGTACGTCTACGGTCTGGAGACACGACAGTTTGCCTGTCTGCCAAGAGGAAAAAAACGAAAAAGGAAAAAAAAAATACAAGCCGCGTGACACTCGGTATGCGTCGCGTCGTTTGCCTGAAGAGACAGACTTTAAACGAAAGCAGTGCACAGTCGACGAAAGCAAAATCCATTGAAATCCATTCCGCGACTCCGTCCTGCATCGGAAACAGCTTACATTTTTGTACTTGACTGCGAGCGAGATATTGAACTTTAAAGCGACGCACCTCGCGAGGTAAGCTCGATACTTTATGTGTCGATCGAAGAAGCATTTTAGGAAATCCGACTTTTGCGGCCTCGGGCTAAATGTACATATACCTATATTGTACAGTGTGTAGGCAAACCTACAAGCACACGGACGACACGCGAAAATAATTCTTATCTTTCCTGGATAGAAGAATTCATGGACTGTGCAGTTGGCTGGTGAATCCATATACTCTCTTAAGCTCAATCGACAGATCTAGAGTGAGATTGTTGCCGGTATTGCCGAAATATCTGGATTTTCTTGCCAGATCTCACTTGCCACTAAAGTATTCTGGTGTCGTTCGAGTTCTTTACTCCGACGATTTCCACACTCAGTGGAATTCTTCTAGGACATAATGAAATTTTTAACGTAGTTGGGTATCAATAAGTCGAAATTGAATTGTTACGCAGTGAAAATCGTACACTCTTAAATTTTATCACCTCAAATTTCACCATGATATTGTGGACTTTAATGTTTTACGAATTTCGCGATGCTGCAGCATCATCAGCTTACAATTTCTTGTTCAATTCAAAGTTATAGAAAAAGTTTTAACATGAGAACTCCAGCAAGCACTACATAATAATATAATCAAGTTTAACTGCACTGGAAAGACAATTCACCTTGAATATATCTTATGATTAAATCATGCCTGAGAGCATTTTAACGATTTGCCTTCTCCATTTTTGCATAAGCTTGGAATATGCATCGTAATTGGATTGTGCTGTTGGTGGAAAGAGTGGAAAGCTTGCGACGCGACGATTCGTGCCTCTCTGAAATAACAAACAGTTCGTAATGCAAAGTAAATACGAAGGACAATGCGTGTCGCAACTCACAATTGTGTCATAACGAGTCCGGCGGTATTCTGAGCATTACTTGCATCCCAGCTATCACACTCTTGCCGCTTTTAAGCACGGCCTATATGTTTATTTATGCACGGCATCAAATAGTAATAAATTTAAATTAAATTAAATATTTACATGTTTGTCATTAATATAATTGAGCACGCACGACGCTAGAGATAATTTATATTGAAAAACGCTATTTATATATATGCTCTCTAAATCTGAATTAGTGAAAAATCACTAATTGGTAGTGAAATTTTACTAATTCAATTAGAGAAAAGTGAGCCACTAGAAATTAGTGGAAATTTACTAATTGAATTAGTAGAAATTCACTAAACAATCAGTGATTTTACAGTACAAAATATTGACTAATATAATAGTAAAAACTACTACCGTTTTAGTGAAATATATATTTATTTAAAATGTTTAATTAACATTATGGTTTCATTTCAAACATATGAGAACAATAAATTAAATTAAAAATTATATTAAATTTGAATACAGAAAATCGAAGTTTAGATTACAATCCCGTGTGCAAGGTTAGTCGCTGTCGTCGACGTAGTTAGTTACAGAAGTATCCATTGTAATGTTCTCTTGAACATTTTCAAGTAAAATTGCTAAAGATTTAACAGATCCTTGTTACGCTAATCCAATTTTAAATATTGATATCTCACTATATAGCACTATATAAATATTTTTCCTGAAACACCCTAAAACCACTCGAGATTTTACGTTGTTCTATCCACCATTTTTAAATCGCCCGAACTACCATATGAATAGTACGAGTGCGCTCGCGGTCTTGTTCGCGCGCAAACATTTGAAATGCTTGTAATTCTGCATTATTAATTGCAATACCAAACGTTGTAAGTATTATTAAAGCTGCATTGTTTATTCAATGTAATACAAATATACATTTATAGCAATTATACAATTGCAAAATACTTTCCTTTGGACGAATTGAAATGAATATGAATATAACGAATTAGTCAAAATTTTCACTAATTGTAGATAGTAAGAAAAGATTACTAATTCCTAACTAGTGTTTTAGTGAAAAGCTTAAATATCACTATTTCACTAGTCAAATGTTAAATTACTATTTCAATTAGTAAAAATTTCACTAATTCAGATTTAGAGAGTGATTTCTGGTATTTTTATGTATTGCGAATGAATAGGTAGTTCTTTTTTTTTGGAAAAAAAAATGTTTGGTTCATAAGAACTTTTAAATTCAAAATGCTAAAGAGGTGTAGTTATAATGAGTCCAATCAAGTCATTGAAGTGGTGCTGCTTAGTATAACTATATCTGGCTATACTTGGAAGCAAAGTATTGAACCGAATTGCTCAGCTATAGATGTTCTTAGAATTCCTGCCAAAGGACACTTTACTTTAATATCGGAGATTTTCAAAATTAATATATCCAATTATTAACATTATTACCCCAGATGTTATCAGTGTTTAAGTCTCGGCTTTTATTTTTAACAACTATAATGTGATGGTTAATTTGAAACTAGATTGTCCCGCTTATATATATATATATATGTATAAAAATAAAAATAAATTCATTTGTTCAAACAGCGGTTAACGGTAAATTTTCAATGAGGAAGTCGTATTTGAAAAGTAGGCGGACGAATTACCTTTATTTTACCTGTGCAACATGACATAACGAATGTATAGTCGATTAAGCATTCCAGTTTAAAAGGAAATTAAATATTAGCAAAGCTCGAGAAAGACGACGTATTATAGAGTAATTAATAATAAGACTATACCTTGAATTTACTTAGACATTACATATTTAAAAGCTCAGAAATACGAGAGGCTGAATTTCCCGACTTATTTCCGGTTTTTTTTCACGAAATTTTTTGCAATACCCAAAAGTCTCTCTCTGGCAATCGCCCTTAGAATTAATGAAAAATATCTTTGGATATCTTAAATTGACTAGAAAATCAGATTGTTATTTTTTGTGTATAAAGAATTTTATATTTGAAATAATGGAAATTACATGTTAGTTAAAATAGCTAGTAGATGCAGGCATTTGCAATCGCTAGTTCCCACCTAATACTTATTTTAAGTATCATCTTTAGAAACACGTTTGCAATGTTCTTTTCTGGTCTGCCACCACCAAAACGTGGCGTCGACTTCCGTACGATACGGAGTAAATTAATGCGAAAGATTGTGAACGTACATGTATAACGAGCAAAGAGAGAGAGAGAGAGAGAGAGAAAAAGAAAAAAAGAGAGTTGCACGAATCCGAATATTTTCTACATTAGCGACCATCGTCAGCTAACGAGTGTACTTAATTTTCAACCCCGGAAGCTGGCGCTGACACAAGATTAAAAATGTTTATACCAGGGTAGCCTTATACACATTTCTTTTATTCTTTCATTTTGCAAAGATGTAGGCACGTGCATCTGGGCTGACATAAAAAGTCGACAATTTTATTTCCGGCTGTTGATCACTTTTGGACACCATTGCAGCTGAATTTCTATATATATATATATATATATATATATGTTTATGTAGGTATATTTTATTTGTACTGAATACGTATGTGTCCTAATATATGCATTAATTTACATCTGAAAATGTACATATTATACAGCCATTAAATTAAATCCCTGCACAATTTTAATTAGAACTAAAACGTTATTATAACTACACATACAGAAAATTGATGTAAAACCAATAAGTTCGCACACGTATTCGTTATAACTCATTGCACAATGACAACATCAATTTACTCATATCACTGCTTTATTTCCACATTCCAATTTTAAACACAAACCTCTGCACCAACATGTCAATATCTCTTGGAGTTTAAACAGAATAATTTATTTGAGGATTGTTGTAATCAATGGAAGAATAGAATCAAGTAGAATATAGGATTTAAGAAAAGATAACGCACTTTATTGTGAAGATGAATATAATTACTGAGAATGAATTACATAAAAACTGTATTTGACTTTACTTTTTAGAGTCTGTGTCTGATGAGGGTCTGTATCTTTACGTGTACCCAACGCAACGGCTTATTATGACAGAACTACTAAATAACTGATATGAGCTTTAGGCCCTTATCCTATTCCAACAAGGATAATTTTCTAACCGTCATATAATAAATGAAATAATTAAGAGACGATAAAGGTATAATATTATAAGTTAATGATGCAATATCATGGATACGTTTTCTTTTTGTAGGTGTCGTGAGTTTGCAAATTCGTACAGCAGAAAAAAGTATGCGTTATTTTGTTTTAGAGGTAACGATGCGAAACAGGCGTAATACACAATCGTGATTATTGGCACGAAACCGGAAATATTTGCGTTCGCGAGTATGCACATGGAAGCTCGATTGCGATCGTAAATAACGACGGTCTTTATCGACGTTTCGCCGCTGTTACATGTGATGTATGCGCGAAGAGCAGAACACTAGCCGGTTAGCCTTCGGGGGAGTAAAAGGGATTTACGCGTCGATCACATAGAGACGCAACGGTGGTAACTATTTAATGTGTATGTGCCTAATTCCTATATGTATATGTATATAGGATTATTATGCGGCATTAGCGTATTAACGTATTATAATACATATTATAGACGTCGCGGTTTCATTAACATCACGCGTGTCGACATGTACGACGCACAATACTTGATACTCACAAATTAGAAGTTATGTATAATCTCTATTCCTGCGACTAGCGCAGATTACACACATTAATTAATTACATAATTAAGTATAACTGTGCTTAACTTGTTGATTATTATATTGTAGTAAGGAGAAGGAAAAAGTCTAGTTTTTGTTACAGCTTGTTTTTAGTACACGTTAAACATAATGCTAAACTTAAGCCTATCTTTAACTTTAAAACAAGACCATCAAAAACGAAAGAGAATGTTGTGTCAAGACTTACATCATCAAGTTGTGACAAAAGTTTACATTTCAACTGATGACTCAGTCAAACCATTATTCATATAGAAGTTTTAGAAAATGATCCATTTCGTATTTTTTCATTGCACACCCAAGAAAATATGTCCAAGAAACCTTTTACGTGCCCTGCACCAAAAGTCAAAACCCGCTTCATTTTCATTTTTAGACTCTGCATGGTCTGGCGATTGTTTCGCTGTTAAGAAACCCATTCAAAGTCACGTATGATTTTCCCGTTTGTAAACGCAGAGCCAGCACACATATAATAAGAGTTTAATCGCCACACCGTTCCGACGCGACGTCGGAAGGATATTTATGAAGCGCGCCGTAACTTTACGAAGTTAGCTAAGTACGTCGTACGTTTTTTGCACCATCTGCGAGTTTCAGCTTTCACGGGCATGCATGCACTTTCCCACGATATCTACCTAAATGTGAAATTGCGATCATGCGCCCTTCGGACTGCTGTCGTCTAATAGCCATCTGAAGAACGTGTGTACCAAACGTACGTTTCGCCATCTGCGTTTCTACTTTGTAAAGATCAGGTCCTGACGAGGTCATGTTAACAGAATTAGTATTCTATGAAAATTCTGTTTCAGTCCGCCGTCAAAAGAACTCAAAATCCTGCTGTGAAGACACAACCGAATTTTAACGAAGTAAGCAGAATTCAGGGTTTGGACAATTAATACAGGGAAGTTAACTGAATATCACATAACAAATTGTATGTTTCCTCAATTAACCCTTGCTTGCATGCCCTATTGAAAAAATCCTCGTATTATTTTCGGACAAAGGAAACACGAGGAAATCCATCACGAGGATCTTGAAATTCCTCGAGAAAATCCTCCAGTCAGAGAATTAATTGTCGCAGAATTCCTCGAGGAATTTGAAAATCCTCGTGGATTTCCTCGTATTTTCCACATCCGAAAATAACACGAGGATCACCTTGAGGACCATTTTTTATTTAAAAAAATCATAAGAGTTTTTCATTTGTAATAATACATAACAAGTTTTCCGCAATAGTCACCCTAATATATGTACATATATACAGAGATATACATTGTAATATATTTTGGCATTATATCGTAGTTTAATAGTTTGATAGTTTAATGATATTATAGTAGTTTAATTGTGTAATAGTATAATAGTCCATTATAACTTGGAACATATAGGTACTTAGTCACAGATAGAGGACTCGATAAAGTTTTAAGCTAAAGGCAGTAGTCGACCCCTCACAGTTGCGGGTAAACAGCAAGAGGTTGGGGATAGTCCCTTTGACACGCTTATCTTGATTAATGATTAGGCGGAAATGTATTTGTCATGGTCTCACTGAAATCGTCTACAATGGAAGTCTCTTTCCCGCATACGGTGACCGCGTCACCTCGCGAACTTGGAAAATCAATTTATCCGGATATTACCCACTCCTTGTGCACTCACGCGTGTATATAGTAGTCAGGTAACTACCTGTGCTTTATCCATAGTTTATCCATGCTTTGAACATTGAGCGATCCGATTTGGAACACTGAATCATTTGTTCTTGTGCAGCTATTACGAGCATAACAGGGATCTAGAGGATGAAATTTGAATTTTAATTGGATGTGACATTTTTCATAATTCTTACAAAATCGTTCAAATTCCTCTACTTATAATACTCAATAGGTATTAACAACGCTTATGATTATATTATACGCAGTATGATTCGAGTGCCACTTATTAACTTCTCTAATAAAAAGGTATAATATAAACTGCTCTCGCTGAAAAAAAATCATCCCCTCCCCCCCCCCCCACGGGTGGCTTCAGCAACTGAGAGTAGAAATGGTATAGTCGAATAAATTAACGTTTTGTCGGATGCCAATTCATCACAAAGCGAAATTAACATTCTCAGTGCACTAATGGTGTATAGCAGCTCTGCCTTTATCATAACGCACCATACAATCGAGCTTCCGCTACGTTGTAAGCTTTGTTCCGGTTATCGTATATTTATATTTGCAGGAAATGAGTTTCGGCAATGAGTCTCCGCGCTTTCGTAGTATATGCGCGATATGACTATTTTATTCTTCACAACTGTCCCAAGAAATTCACTGCAGTATAAGCTGCGGCGGGCGACGCCTCTGCCGCTTCTGAGGCAGCTGAAGCTGCAGATTTACTGATCTCAACTTTTCTTGAAAAATTTAAACATTGAAGAGGGAAAAAAATCTGGTATGCATTTCTATAAAAATTTGATGGCACACTTGACAATTCACACTGAAGAGTGATAAAAAAGATTTCGTAAAAGGATTGCTCAAAATGTGTGGAAATTGGTTTTGCCTCTTGTCAGTGAACACTAATTTCGAACTAAAAGAGCAAGACGATAATACCAAGCTAGCAGTACTGTAATCCGTTAGGCGGTTTAACTACGACTGTAAGGCGAGGATTACGACCGGCTCCCTGCATTGCCTGTCTGAATGCTCTTTACAAACACTAGGAACTCGATCTTTACAGTTTAGTGTATTAGCTCGCTATATACATTTTTAATGTTTACCGAGCGTGTAAACGACGAACTACAACTTCTTCTGTTCCATGTCGGAAATTTCACCATTTGCTCGTTCGGCGCCAGCTTGTAATTCTCAAATTGACACCCCGTTAGTTTTTCAGATCAATTCAAAGAATATTCAATTATTTTGATATATACGGTACGTGCTGCTTATTTTATTATGTAGTCATGTTAGTCGCATTCACTTGGGTCAACTGATGCTCAATTGACCCAACAATCCATTTCTCTGAGTGTTCCTTAAAAAGATTGTTCCGGATTGATTTTAAAAACGAAATTTATTTGGGTTTATACGTCCTAATACTGTGAATTATCCCCACAAAATTGACCAAGGTGTTACGAAAATGGTCTCGAAACGACCGTTGTAGTAGTAATTGAATGGGAAATGAACCCGGTAACATCCTAGAAGATATGCAACCCTCGTCTTGGATTAATATCCTGAGATATCACCCCACGTAATATTCTCTATTATTGTTCGTCGCTGTTCCCATTATACGCGTATGGAATTGAGTATTATACTATCTACGACTTTCGAGATTTACTTGCGATATAATTACAATTGTAAACATATTTGAAAATACACATTTACATCATCACGTCTTTGTGTGTTTCTCGTCAAATTCATTTTACACCTCTATATTGTATTATAATTAATACAACTATGTATTTAGGCATAACATTTCACATGGTATAACGTACCAAATTTTCAGATTTAGCATATTTTATCAATAGGATTAGGAACAAGAATGTAGACGATCTGTAAAGTGAACTTTCTCGAAGAAAAATTTAAGAAGATTAAAGCTCAGATTCTTTTCTGGCGTTTCGAAATTTCATTGTGGAAAAAGGCAAGTTTTTCCGTAACTTCTGATAGGAAAGTTATCTTTCCGGTTGAATTTGCATTCCATGAACCGCGTCAAATACCGTGGGCAAAAGCTTGGAAAAGTTTATAGATAAGCACAGACAGGGGAGACAGGAGCCCACTAAATCTAAGCACTTTTGTTCGCTTATAATTCAACTAACCTTTTCCAGTTGAAACTTATTGTACATAGACTATGTGTATTGCTGCTGCTGCTGCTGCTGTGTGTGTGTGTGTGTGTGTGTGTGTGTGTGTGTGTGTGTGTCTGTTATTGAAACAATTAATAAAGAGTCAATGAAAAAAACGAGATTTTCCCATCAGGATTTTAATAAATGTGTTTTTCACCCTCCCCTGTCTTTATAATTTATATTTCTTATGGTATTATTCTACCGCAACTTGTTTCTTCACTCCTTGATCTGGACAGCAGATTTATTCTTAAGAAAATAAGCACAAGAAAATATTGTGAAATCGCTCATGTCCTCTCCGACGATTTCGAACGTATTGTTAGTTATAGTGATGCATTCGAGCGAAATCTCGTCTTTCAAGACCTTGTGTAAGTGTTCTCGAAATAAATTTTAAAAACATTTTACTGTTCAAGAAACTTGGTTAAAAATACACTACTCTTGACATGTCGAGCAATATGAAGCTATTATGAATTATTCAACTTGCATGGTAACTGAAATTATATATATATGTTATCTCTGTATGTACACACCACCGTGTACATATTTACTGAATACTTAGAGCCGCATAACTGATGAAAGTAAACTAAAATAAAAGTACAAGGAATGTCATTTTCATCCGGGAGAGTTTTAATCATTTATACCTAACAAGAGTACATGACAGTAGAACGCGCCATATGCATTATTTTTGCCTGAATAGTGCCACATGTATCCTGCAGTGTTTTATTTAATCAGAGCTTATACTAATACTATTTATTGTTGGATTTTTAGCAAAAATCCTCTTATACTTTGAATGATCGCATCGATCTGTGTGCGTATATTAATGACACAACGCGACGCGACCGTTTACTATATGTATAGCATTTTTAACAAATTATGTTTTTCCTTCTGCAGTTCTTCTCACCAGGGGTGCAATTCTGTAATTTCACTTTCACTTTCACTTTCACTTTCACCTCACTTTACGTCGTGAATTTACAAATGCAGATTTCAATTTTTTTTTTAATTTTGCATTTTTAAATTCACGACGTGAAGTGAGGTGAACGTGAAAGTGAAATTACAGAATCGCATCCCAGGGCAGTTTTCTTGACGTGAGAAGGACCTCTTTTTTTATTGTACTTTTTTTAGCCTGTAAACGACAGAGTCCTTATAGTGATAATGCACAGTTTCAACCAGCACAATCGATAAGAAATGCTACACTTGAAATCGATTTTCCGCTAGAAAATATACTATTTTAAGGGTTATTGTATTATTTCAATCGATTCGAACTATTATTCATCCGTTACAACCCCTGAATTAATCACCTAAAATACTAGAAGTGAATGGTGATGATTTACGACTTTACAATTTTTCATGCGCTGAATTTTTCTTACTGATTTTTTTGTGGGGCTAAAAATTTTTGGTAGTGATCTTATGTTTGTATATTAATTAATATACTAAAAATATTTTTTAGATAGGTTTGCCGGTCATGTAGAAGTTGAAAAAAATTCCCAAAGTTGTGATGATAAATTATTGAAATTTATCTATTTATTTTTGTTCTTTTATTTTTTTTACCGTTCAGTTTTTGAAAAAAAAAAAAAACAATAAATAAATAGAAAACTTAGTCTACTTTATAATATGGCACCAACCCGAAACATGTGCCCATAATAGATCCACAGTATGGGGTTTTAGAAATATAGTATCTGAAAGAGGAAACTCAAGGAAAACAATCCTTTTTCGACTGGCACACTTATTTATCGATTGCTAGGTGGAATTTTATGTTGGAAAAATTTTCTTCCACCCTTATTGTATAATATGTTGGTAAATCGGTAAGCGCGTAAACCAAGTTCGAATTTTTTCTTGCAATTAATATTTACGCTGAAATCGAGGTAAACATTACATTTGCTTTTTTCTGTGAAATCAAAAAGGACAACGTTAAAAACGCTATTTCTCTTTTCCGATCGCCGCGCTGTTTATATGAATACTTATATCAGTCCTGAAATTTGTGCACAGAGAAAACGCTACACTACTAACCATTACTTTAGAATACACTAATCAGTCGTGTGACTGACCTGACAAATATCGGAGCATATTTCGAAAATCGAACTTGCCTTGGACTCGCTGTGAAAAGTATTGTACTTGACATGTGAGAAGCACACAATCCCCGATTTGTGTGATGGCATCATTCGCCTTCGGCTCGTGACGCCCACTTCACACTCATCGGGAATTGCCTACTTTCCACACTTGTCAAGTAAATAGCTATTGTTATCGCTTTATCTTACATTCCGAGCACGGAAACTGAGGTTCAACAATTTTTCCTCTCATTTCAAGGCCTACAGAAGAGGATAAGATAGGTTGCAGGAGATTGTGCCGTTAAATTTTTTTTTCCTTTTTTTTCTTTTTTTTTTTTCAAAATGTCGGTAATGGAAAATTGTAGAGAAATGCTCAACATATATTTTCTGACAATAAACCTCTCGTTTATTTAAACATCAAACATCAGGTATATACTTTGCTATACATGCAGTATCAATAGATAAATTTAATATATTCTTGGCCTCCATCAAACATTCTCTCATGATTAAAGCAAAATGGAAACTATTTTCAAATTTTAGAGATTATGACGGCTATTAATTCCAATCGTATAATATTACAATGTTGAATATTTCAGCGAATCGACGCGGCCTGTTTTCGTTCACGTTTTAACACAAAACCGACCGTATATTTGCTCTTTAAATAATATAAGACTCCATTTTGACTGTGCAATTGACAATTCGTTTCCATTTCCGTTTTCTTTGATATACATTTTAATTCATATCAATTCCATTCGGGTTACCCGTTTTCAAAGTGCTTGCGTGTGGACGCGAGTTTGTGGTCGATTTACTTTAACGTCGATGATGCGTGCAGTTATTGCAAAGCTGTATCTATATTTTTTATTGAACATTTTTCCTACACCGCGCGATGCCGTATTTGCGTGAGCGATCATACGTTGCGACATTTGACCAATAGGGTAAATATCGAGAGTTTCCTCGACATTCGCGAAATTTCAAAAAACTGCCTAAAGTTATTTACTTATTTCACTTCGGAAATCATATACTGGATACTTGTGTCCAAATTAAGTTAGTGAAAATTATCATTGGTTTGGAATTGAAACGGTTGACATAGATTACATTATTCGAAATGAGGTTTTCATGGACAAAACAATATAATATCTTTGAGATTAAATTATTATAAGCCATAGATTTGAAAAAAAAAAAAAGAAAAAACGTACGCGAGATGTGAAACGACATGAAACTGTGCTGCATGAAGTTTGCGCGAGGTGTGCATGAAAAGGCAATATGATTCCAGCTCTTTTATTGTTGAGACTATATGTATATACTATTCTACTCTGCGACAAAACCAAGGTCATCTCTTATATAAATGCATGTTTCGACAAGTACTTAAACGATCTGCAACCGTGTCATCGTGCTTTTGAATTAATGTCGTTGGCGACATTATAATTCCATTCAATTTGATAGGATCTGCTTTTCCATTGAGCAAGTGGGTATATAAGCCTTTTGTGCTCTTTGATCCATGAAATATTCATAGGATTTCAGAGAGAACGACGGGTTATTTTCACGCCTGTTTTGTGAGTGGAGAAACGTAATGAGGATTGAGGATTGATGTATTATGAAATAAGATGAGCTAGGCTGTGATTACTGTATATTACATTATTAATTTAACACACTTTGTAATTTTAATGGTAATTGTATGAAAAACGTGAAAACTTTTAGTATATGTTATAATAGATAGCATCAACTCAACCAGTAAATCGAGTTTAGCTAAAATTCACTGACAGTGAAAACATTGAGAGCTGTAAACATTTTGCAAGATGTTAATTCTTAATTCTATGATATGTTTTTTAACATGATATGTTTAATTAACTGCAATTCGCAATATAGATGCGTTAGCATAATAGATGAATCAGGATCGACTTGTTTATTTTATTTTTACTGTTTGTGTGCAATCTGAAAAAGTACAATCGACAATCGGCATGCACCGACACGATCCGCCTGGTTGTCGGATGAAGACAGGTATATCGAAACTCATTGAACTTTGAAGACATAGATTTCGCGTGCAGCGAACAAGTGCCAAAGGCGCTTTGTATGCTAGGGAAGACGCTTTTCCGCGAGGGAACGCAGGAAATGGTTTTCCGTTGAAAGAGAGCTGCTCTCGAAAGACAAGTTTAAAACCCAGGTTAAGCAAACCCCTAAGGGAGTATTTACCCTAACAAACTTTCCCATAAGAATGGACAGACTTAAAAAATTCTGCGGGTTTATTTTACCAGCAGTAGTCATAGGTTCAACCTGAAAGTCATACACATACATTTGCCATATACTATAACTACAAGTATATTAATGAGTCACAAAAAACGCTTTTATTGTTTGTATTGTTTGGTAAATTACAAAATTCTTATTCTTATGATTATAACTGAATAACGCTTTTTATATATACATAATACATATAGTAGCGCGATCTATCAATAACAAGTTTAATGTATAATACGATTATAGGTTTAGGACTCTGTAAGAGTCACATATTCAAGGAGCAGCTAGATACTAGCTTTCCTTGGATTCTATCGAATGTTGAATTGTTCAGTGGGCTGGTTTCCAATATCCACTACTGATATGTGCCTGGACTGCTTCCATTCGACATACTTGATGTCACTACCTCCATATAAAAAATCTCTAAGATCTCAGCATGTCAAAAAAAAAAGCCTAACATAATATGGAAGGGTTATTCGTCAGAGATAAATTCAAAACTCTTTATAAGAATTGACAAACTTTATTGTATTGATGACCAAACTTTAATGTGTGGTACTTTATCATTATAGTTAAGGCCATGTAAAACTAACACGATACCTACTTTACATCTACATTTATTGAGATATCAAATTGAAAATTTCTAAAATTGAAGCTAAAGTATTAAGGTACGTCTACCTGGTCCTAAATATTGACATTTATAAAAAAAAAATTTTTTACGAAAATTTTCTTTTATTTTAGAAATTTTCAATTAGATACTTCAATAAATGTAGAAATAAAGTTGTAAAATGGATTTGATTTTACAATTTTATGGATCAGGACAGCTGCATAAAAACTAATAGATAGAAAATAGAGAAGTAGAGAAGGAAAATTTCTAATTTAAATTCTGATTTAAACACAAGTAAATAACTAGTTTGCCAATTGACTACGCATTTCGGGAATTTCACTGAAAGCACGACTTTTTGTTTGTTTTCAACAGTCTAGAAGCTATTCCAATCAAAAACAAGACTTCGCTTGAGTCTAAATCAATAGCTCTGAAAAAGTGAGTAAGTGAAAAAGAAACACATAACTTTTTGTAAATGAAAAAAGTTTTAGAGAGTTAATTTTTTTGAGGAAAGTTCTAGGCACGAAAGTTAAAGGCGAAAAAATTTTGGTGGCCAAGTGAGAATGTAGTCATTGTATGCATGTGGCTATGCGGAAGCCAACTCAACGATCCAAGAAGTATATGTACCTAGGCAATAGGATGCATTGGGATGCGACTGGGTGCGCAACAACAGCGACGTTGACATGGCGCGAGCAAAGCAGTGCAAGCGAGGATCAGAGTGATTTGGGCTCGACCCGCTATCGAACAGGAACACTCCAGTTTTCCAACTTAGAGAACTCGCTATCTCCAGAAAATGCAGTGCATCGTCGAGAGATAAGCTGCTTAAAAAGGTCTTGGCGAATGTCGCTTTCGATCTCTCAGTCGTTGACGGCTTTTTTATGTTTTCTTTAGTAGTTCTTTCTATGTATTATCCCTATTTTATTAAAATAAAAATATATCTATGATGTAAGTCTAAATTTTCTTTGGGATCTCAAGAATTAGGCAAGCAGTTTTTTAAAAACGGTCAAGACAGTTATTAATAATAATAGTGGATCTACAATTCTGTCTTTCCAAATTCAAGTTTTAAGTTGCATAACGATACGAAATACTCGATTGTCGTCTTGCTCATTTCAAAATGTTTGAAAAGCATTCTCAAAAACTGACAATGAGAAATTTAAGCGTTAGCATATATTATTAAATTGATATACGCCCAGCATGTCCATAAATCAAACGAAATTGTTAACTTAAATCAATTTTCAGAAATGGAATAAGAATAGAAATAAAATCGCTTATGGAAAAAGGAAATAATATTCGCCTAGCTTGGAGTATTCAGACTTAGGTACGTCTGATGACTACGTCGCGACAAAGACACATTTTACTTAAACTGCTGGCTGGTGCAGCAGAGTGGGAATGCAAGCGAGCGCGGCGATCAAGGAAACTCACTTTGCGCATCCCCCTCCATTCGGCCCTTGGGCCTTAAAAGGGCGCGCTCGACCCAAAATCGCTAGATTGGTTGTGGAGTTGGTTGTTACCAGTTCTCAACTAACTAAACTTAGACGGTTGTCGCTCTAGGTTCTAACCATTTTTGGTTCTTCTTCTTCTTCTTCTTCTTCTTCTTCTTTTTCTCGCCATCGAGTCGAACGACGCACACTACGTTCAATAACTAGTTTCCAACCCCGTGATATCATCCTAACTTACCAACAATTGAGAAATTGTATAAAAAATATTAAAGATTTTGAGGATTTTTAAGTTGTTTTTAATAGCTATTTGTTTGACAAGTCGCGCAAACGTAAGCAATCCCGGAGAGTGTAAGGTTGACGTCACGAGCCGAATACAATATTTTTCATAGCGAGTCTAGCGTTTAGATTCTAGTTTTCATTGTGCGTTACTTCGTGTGACAGAGTGAGGTTATAAAGCCACGATTAATCCAAGTCGAGTTCCCCTTAGGTTTGCTTTACTTAGATTTATTTACTTTATGCCAGCTACTCCTTAGAAGTCGGCTACCTTCGCGTGTCTTCGGAGACAAAAAACTTTTCATCAAACTTTCGCCCGATGTGCTATGAAAAGAATTTTAATAGATTTTAAATATTGCTGTGGAATTTTAGCCGAATTCACTTATTATTTTGTGGAATTTGTCGAAATTTAAAAAATTTATTATGAATTTTAAAGGGTTTTCAGTAAAGTAGGTTATTAAAAAAAAAGTTCATTGAAAGCGCTTATTGAGACCGCGAATACTTCACTATAATCTTGTTCCACTTGTTCCCGATATTCTTTATGCATAATATATAATAGCGTCTAAAATAATCTCTCCATTCGTCCTCAAATCAATATTTAATGAACCAGTCTGGCTAAAACAGTAATAGTGAGAAACACAAATATAGATGGTTAGAACACCTTGTTGTTAAAATACTCTTTCTACACTGGAAGTTGGATAGCAACGAAAACATTTCAAGGATCTCGCGCAATTATCTCAAGAATTTTGAATCGGTTCTTCTAACAAATCGCGCATGGTAAGACCGAGTAGAATCTAGTCGTATTAACAGGCGTGTTAAGTTATAAGACCTGTGAAGTTGCACATGCACACATCCGAACCGAGATTGCTAGAATGTGCATTGCGTCGCGCACCAAAGCGCGAAGAAGGACAGAACTGGAGTGGATAGGGCGTCGAGGCGTCGAGGAGTAGGTGAGTCGGTGAATCGTTGAGGAGAAGTTGCTCCGGAAACGACGGAGGGAGAGACAGGTGGCATCAAATTATTGCAAACAATTACGTTTAATGAGAAGGTTAACGCCGCCACCAGCCAGGGTGGTGAGCGCGAACGTGGATGCAAATGTGCCGACGCCAAGTAATTAGCAAACAGAGCAGCAGTCCTCTCCTGATCCACATTCACCCTTCATCATCATGCTACAGTCTATATATACACCTCCTTCTGTCACCCTTCCAAGTTCGACCTTGTTCGATTGAGCATTCAACAAATGAAAGTAAATTCTATTAAATAAGTATACAAAGTTAGGTCAATATATGAAAATGTGTCAATTCATGTACCGTTAATTGACGTTGCCTCTCCAGGAATTTTGCACAAAAAAAAGTAATCTACTTTATATTAAAGGAACCACCACCTTTATTCTCCTGTTCTGCAAGTCTCGCTACTGGCATGGGAAACTTTGAAGAGAACGTTAAATAAAACCTTGCGAAAGTGCTCACCATACATTCAAGAATGGACGGGAGTAGATATTGATTTTTTTGACAAATTCACGCATGACGGTTATTACTCACGAAAATAAGATAGAAAAGAACTTGATCTAATCGACATTGACTGAATTTTCAACTAAATATGATTGAATATATTCAACTAAAGTGATTGAATGATTAAATAATAAAACTTCATTTTCATTTCATTGAAATTTCTTCAATATTCGTCACCAATGTTAGAATTTCACAAAAAATTAGTCTAGCTTTTGTTACCATTAACAGACCATTAAAAACTTGACTTTTTTCTATGTTTGAATGAAAACTTGAGAAAATAATTAATAATTGACATAAATATATTCGAAATATATCGAAAAACTAAAATAATCGTTAAATATATATATATATATATATATATATATATGGAGGTTTCAATTCATTATTAATTGAGTCTCGGAAAAATTTGAAATAGAAATATGTACAGACAAATTATACCAAAAATCTAAAAACAACGCGGCAAGATCTGATTCATTCTAATGGAAAATGTTCGGATTGATTCAGATTGAAAAGTTTTATTCGCATTTACTCGGATTCATTCGAATAGAATTTCAATCCAAAGTTTATAACTGCAGTGGTATATCTTATTTATGTCTCATGTTTATGTCTGCATGAAAATGAAGACATTTAATATTTTCTCCGAAAATCAATAATGAAATCTAATGTATATTATAGGATGTCAAGATTATGAAAAGTCTTGAGAAAACCATCTAAATCGACTTAAATGGTTTTTATAGAGCTTACCGGCTCAATATGGTTTTCTTCTGAAATATGTTCTCATTAAATTGTCATATTCATAAAGTCGCGTACAAGTTTGAAAAGACTAGCGTGGAGCACAAACCGCAACCCATCTTTTTTACATCGCGTCAGATGTGGCTTTTAGAAACTTCTTAGATCACAGTAATTCAAGTGTTTTGCATTAAAATTTAGTTCAGTAATTTAGTGATAAAATCTACCTCAAGCGTCTACATTAATTACCGTCTATAACTGGTTTTTCAAAATTAGTAACGTCACCTTTTTGTCCAGTATTAGATAATTCTGTTATATGTCCTGGAGAGGATGAACACAGCCAGTTGTGCCGTAACAGATAACAGTTCTCGTTTTAAGTTATTCACGTTAATGAAATAGAGATGAGATCAAGCCAAAGATAGATTATAGAGACAGAGTGTTGTGATAAACTGCAAGAGAAACCCCTAAACTTATGATACCGTTCTATAAAAAGCGTTTCAGACTAGGTTTATTGATATTTAAAGTGGGAGATGTAGAAGCTTGAATTTGTGGGAATACTTTTAAAGGGTTTTAAAGGGTCGATGAGTCCTAGCTTGGTGTTTATGGCTTTTAGCTTGAAGACTCCTTTAAGAGAGTCCAGATGTCTAGTACTAGTGTGGAGCCTAGACTGAAGATCCGATGGATTTCGAAGATTTCGAACGGAACTACTGAATTCTTCCTGATCTGATTTGAGACTGGACTTGAACACGAAGGCCAAAGTTGCAACTGGCCGATACTGAAAACTATTGTGGAACTGGAAACTGACTCAGAATTAACTAAGACTGGCTATTGCTGCTGATACTACTATACTGAATTCCAATTCCATTGGATTGCTTGGTTTGCATTTCTTTTTTTATATCCGTTTTTTCCCTCCATTGAAACCAAGAACCCTTCCTGGTTCCTCCGGATCATAAGCGCGTTAATTTCAAGAAAGAAGATGAGAGAAAAAGAGAGAGAAGAGAGATAAAATGATAGAGAGACGGGGGTGGCGAAAAGGGGGTGTGTTAGAAAGAGGTAGTAGATAGTAGATCGATCCTCGAGTATGTTCTAATGGTTCGTACAGCCACATCCCATGAGCGCGTTTATTCTAAGGAAGGGAATGAAAGAGGAGAGAGAGAGGGATCCTATGTGGATAGTAGATCGATCCCCGCGAGTATGTTCAGATGGTTCGTAGAGCTTCACCCCATGAGCACATTTATTCCAAGAAAGGGAATGAAAGAGATGAGAGAGAGAGAGAGAGAAAGGGGGGTCGTATATAGGTCGTAAGTCGACTCCCATGTGTGTTTCAATGGTTACAAGATTTTGCAGTCTTTACTGAGGGAAATCTCTTCTCCTTTCGCCCTTAACCCTTTCAGTCGTGAATTTTTCTTTACATTCAATAAAATTCTTTAAATTCGTTTTCTGGGGGTTTTCATCATTGCTGAATCTGAATCGGACCAAATTGAAAAATGGTCACATCATGTTTGGAATTGATTTTTAAGGTTGAAAAAATGCAATTGTTATAAATTATAGGTTTAGTATGAGAAACACTGCATATTACAGTTTACAAAAAAAATGTCGTTCCAAACTAAAAGATAGATTAGTGGAAAATGAATTTCTCCGTGAAAGAGCACCAATTGGGACTATTTATTAGTTTATATAGATTATTTTTATAATTAATAATTAATGACAGAAAACATTTTTTTCACATTCATTTATATCCCAGAGACTTGGAAAAGGCAAAAAACCCGGTACTTGTTATAAAAGTAGTTAAAATAATACATTCTCTCTGATGAGAATGTAAAAATGAAAAACTATGAGGAAAGAAATGGGGTCGGTGAACGACCCATCACGACGCAAAGGGTTAAGAGATAATAATAAATTTATGGTTTTTATTCATGTCAACTCTTGAATGTATTTCAATTCAGTCTATATTAAGAATGAACATTGAACAAACCATTCAATCTTAAAACTATTGATTAATATTATTACGGTCATGTAATTCAACAGTAGACTGTTGAATTTCTGATTGTGAGAGATCCATACTTAACTGGTTGCTCCAGTTAAAGCGATAAAATTGTATTGTCCACATTGGAGGAAATCTTTTATAAATACGACAATAAATCTATGACGCAAATTACCTATTTTACCGAATATAATTACTGTACGATGTAGCTTTGCAATATTCAACTACCTACTACATATAATACAATATTGAACGAGAGCGGACAAAACCTGATGTGCAAACCGCATTTCTGTTTTAAGATGGGGAGTGCTATTTGTCTTTCAAACGCAACCAACACAACGAGATATTACAAAATTATTATCAAAAGCGTATTTTCAAGTTCTCCAAATGGAATGCTGGGAATGGTGAAGGGTTTCCCGAGTATACCTCTCGTGCTTTGCAAATTGGATGGAGACCCTCCTCCTTCTCTTGCTCATCTTTCTCCTCATCCTCCTCATACGACGGACCATCCAATTTGTCCTTCAGAATGAGTCTGTGGAGCGGTTAGTGGAAATTGAAGCGAGTTTAGATAAAAGTTTTCAATATATGGTGTCCTTTTTTATATTTTCATCATGATGAGAATGTCCAAGTTTTGAGAATCTATCTCTCAATGAAAGAAAACGATTTTTATAAAGGTGTCTCTCTGTGTGTTTGTTGTTATCATTATCTTTGTCACACAGTAAATTCCAGTGTCAAATTTTTATCCCGAAGTGGATCAAAGCGTGGCACAGTGAATAAACAGTTGACAAGTAATAACTACATTCACACATTCCTCAATTGTTTAATTTCAATGTGCGACGACGCTTTTGATCCACTTGTGTGGATGAAAATTTGATGCCTTGGGAATTATCGTATACTGTGACTACGATCATTTTTAACAGAACTTTTTCAGGGATCAAAGAGAATAATCTTCTACTTTAACCAATCTTTTTTGACAAACGGTTCTGGTTTTATTGATCAAAAAGAAAATTGTATTAAAAATTTGCAGAAATCTCTTTTTCAAATAAACTGTGAACAGAACTAAACTGTTATAGAACGTATGTATAAAGACAGAAAATTATTCAGCATGTCGCTTTTGTTTACTCAATAAAACATGATATTGAAAATTCAACAAATCCGCATGTGAACTGTAAAGTATAACATCTTTTCAAAAATAAAAATTCATGAAAAATCATCTTTTTTGTGACACGAATTGTAAAGCAGGTAAAAATTTACAACAAGAATAAGAGATCATCGAAATTATCATGATTTTGTTTAGACGCGATAAAATCTGGATTACTCGGTGAAACTATACCGAGCATGAATATAAGTGAGGCGAAAGCTAGCTTCACTGTGCGCCCGCGGTCAATGAAATTAAAGGGTAATTATGGCAAGCTTCCGCGACACTTAACGAAGATAGATTTGGCGCGTGGGGTGCAAAATTACGGCACTAGCAATTTCGTCCATCCGAAGTGGAGATGGAGCGATACTACGGGGAAGCGACATATTAGACATCAATTTCCATCAAGTTCCGCTCGTCGTCGTCGTCGTTTCGCGATTCGAGGTTTCCACTCGGGAACGACGCGTCGCCGCCGGAGCCGAAGCAACGTGATTTAGATTGACGGCTACACCTAAATTTCTATAGGCGTCGATATATCATTTGGGCAGACTCAAATGACCAGTACTTTTAAAAATTTCACCATTTATTTATTTATTGATGAGTAGTACTTAAAAATTGTTAGGTGGATTGATTGAATCGTCTACATTTGTTTGATTCATGAGAAGACATATTTTTCTTGGTTGAATCGAAATTGTAAGTTTAATTTTCAAAGTGACATAAAACATTATAGATACATCAAAATAATGTTAAATAATATCTCATGTCATGTCAGTTATTATTAGTATTTTTTTTTTCGTTATGTATAGTTTATATGATATTCTGAAAAGCAATCGTACCTTTGCATACAAATATCGCAAAACACTATATCTTGACCACAAATAACATGAGGCTATTATATTTATCATTACGATATAAATCTATAAAAGTATCATCTAAATACATAATGAAATAAAATGCTTTCCATAACGGCCGGTAGACGAAGGGAAAGAAAATAAACGAACGTTTCGATGTAGTTTTAAAGAAGCTAACTAATTTCGCTGTTTTATTGAAGAAGCTAACTCATTTTCGTTGTTTTCTTTGGAATGTCGTCTATTTAAAATACGAGATGAAACGCGCGCTTCGCACGCACATTTGCTACGATATTTATTTAAGATTTAAGATTTCCCACGTCACGCGCCATATTAAATATACGCCGCGTCATCACTTTCATCTGACCAATTTCTCATATTCACTAAGTACTCAATTTATTTATATTGCTGGCCATCGGATCTATTTTGTACAGATCATAACAGCACGTCTCTCCACCCTACTTTCCTTCTACGATAACTTAAGGAAAGAGGTGGTCAGGGAGACGAGAGGCGCTTGACCGTCACATAATGTGAATCAAATGAAAATAATAAATTCACATTATAATTTGATTATTATAATTGAAAACTTTTTATAATTTGACTTAAAAAAAATACTTCATCTTCATAATCTGCAGTTAAATAAGCATCGTCGTCATCTGAAACTTCTAATTCATCATCATTTGAAGTTCCCGAACTTGAATGTGAGCGAGGTGTCAAATCGTACGGAGTACGATCAATTCAATTTTTAAAATAATTATATTTTTTAAAACTGTTTTGGGATTCAATATATAATAAAATCTAGAGAAACTACTGAATATATGCATTAAGTGATTTCAGTGCTACACATTTTTCCAATTTTTTTCCAGAACAAAAAATATCTAATAATAATAATAATAATAATAATAATAATAATAATAATAATAATAATGTAGCACGGATATTGAACTAATAAACTAAGAATTGAACGATAAAAAATCTACACCAAAAACACAGAAAAGTCGCGAAAAAGCCCGTAGAAATGTGTTCAAGCAGGCATAGTGTCGCGCATTCGTAGACAATACACTATAACGTACCCATATATATATATA
>UCOH01004902.1:1672-13819 GCA_900474275.1 Synergus japonicus
GACATATACCAAATTAAATTATAATAAATATCTATTTTCATTTAATAATTATAATCATTGTCTATTTGTTGCAACAAATATCTTTTAATATCTAAATAAACTCATTATATCAAGGTCAAACCCTGTGTTGTAACATTTCTTAGCTAACCTGTTGGCTATCTTCATCCCGAATTAGCCTTCTCACGAGGGTTAATCAAAACGAGGAAATTAGGGAAGATAAGAAGGAGTTATTTTGATTTTCCTGTAAATAAATATCTTAGACATTACAGATGGAAAAGACACCCAACAGAGTACATTCTTTAAAACACAAGTTTAAATGAAAAACAGAATCCTTTTTTTAAAGTCTACTGTTTTTTGTCAGGAAGATAATCTTTTCCGATTCGTCTGCTTCTATCACTGAAGAGGCGTTCTTCAAGAGAAACCAATGATTGTGCAAATTAAAATACATATTTTATTGACGTAAAATGGAAGCAAAATGACAATACATATTAATATTTAGATCACTAATAATAAAAATTAAACTATGATCCTCATAAAAATTTTAACTCCCAAGTCTGATCATAAATATTTGTATAATAATATTTACAATAAAAGTTTAGAACCAGATTAACGTACCTTATTTAGCATATTATTATTAGATTAATTTTTACATTTTTTAAATCTTATGTTGCAGAGCCTTGTATCTTTAAGCGAATCTAAAGAAAATACTCCACTTCATCATGCAGCTTTCCATGGAGATTTGAGAGCTGTCCAATTGTTGGTAGAACAGGGCGCAGACATTGATGCCCTTTCGAATCATCGATCGCCGCTTCTAATAGCATGTGGCGACGTTAAAAATTATTCTTGTAGATTATGCGGGTTCTTGAAAGACCATTTGGGCCATATTCCTCCTCCCTATACATACTACCATCAAGCGGTAGCGGAGTACCTGATTGAAAACGGTGCGGACATTAATGTTCGCGATCGTGCCCATAGGTCAGCTTTAGATTTATCCTGCGAAGCCGGCAACTACGAAGTGGTGAAGCAGTTGATTGATCGCTTTGCAGAAATCGAGGTCGCAAGTATAAAATCCACTTTACATTATGCTGTCAAAGGAGGAAATCCACGAATAGTCCAACTAATCGTGGTAAGACTTCACTCTAATGGACATTTAAATCGAGAAATAAATAAACCGCGCTCCCGTCTTTATGAAACACCTCTGATGATAGCGATTATGGAAAAGTGGAACCATCCTAATGTTTGCCAGATCGTAGAAATCTTACTACAAGCTGGCTTTAAGGTAAATTGTCCGATTTATTTTGAAAGTGCACTTCTTCATGTTTGCATGAATACAGCCTGTCCTTTAGGATTGCTTAAATTACTTTTGAATTATAACGCGAATATTAATGCCTTATGTTATAAGAACCTAACTCTGGTAACACCTCTCAGTTGTATTCTTGATAGATTCCTTGATCCATATGAGCTCGGCAAAACCTTAAGGGAATATGAAAAAGAGAAAATTGACATCCTTTTAGATCATGTTTCTAACATGAGGAGAAATCAGAAGTTTATTCATCCAATAAACACGATGATGATAAACCATTACCGAAAAATCCAATCTGAACTAGACGTAATGAAACAGCCTATTAGCGAATTAAATGGATTTTCGGTTTTCGATGTTATAACGAAAAATGTAGATATCGCGGGTAGATTTCTGGAAAATAAAAATATAAACGGTATACTGTCAAGTCTAACAGAAAAATTACCATTTTATAACGATTCTCTAAGTAATAAGTTTTTAGAGATTTGTTCACGACGATCATTATTTTTATCAGCGCGTACTGTGTTTTCAAAACACAAATCTTTTCATAAATTACCTTTAGAGCTTGTTGACAAGTGTTGTATGCTTCTGCCGACAAATGATTTGCGAAACTTATCCGACGTTGTAAAGATGGAAGGGTGAAGTTTTGTAACTTTATGGTAGCTTTAAGTTGTAAATATATTTTATGTTGTAAATATAAATATAACTTACCATTAAATAGTATTTTTAAATGAACCATTTTTCATTTTCTTAACTCTTCGAGAACACACACGGGGTCATTTTGATCGACCCAGTCTCAAAAAGAAAGTTTTGATTTTTTTTTCATAAAACTTTATTTTTTGTACAAATGCCTTTTTTGTGAATTTTTAAAAATATGTTAAAGACTTCAAAAAAACCTATAATTGTTATAAATTACCGCCGCTGTGTCAGGAATGGAGAGGGGTCACGTGACCTCATGAGTGGTCACGTGACCCAAAAAGAGGAAACGGGACCCCTTAGGAGGTCACATGACCCCCTAAGAGGAAACCGGACCCCTCATGAGGTAACCTAACCCCCAAGAGAAAACGGGACCCATCATGAGGTCATGACGTGACTCCTCTCGATCACGTGACCCTATCAACCACGTGACCCCTCTCGATCACATAACCTCATGAAGGGATTCTAATGGAATTTAGGTAAGGTTTAGGGTTAGGTTAAGGACTCAAACCCAAAGGACCCCATAAGACCACTATTAGACTACCATAAAACCCTATAAGACCCCAATAGGACCAAATAAGGTTAGGTTAGGTAAGGTTTAGGGTTAGGTTAGGTCCACCTCAATGGGAACCGATCATGTGACCCCATAACGACACGCCCCTTTTGACCCACATGATCACGTGACCCAGGTGAAACCACGCCCCTTTTGAACACATTGATCAAGTGACCCCTTAATTTCACCGCTGCCGCTCTTTTCAAGAATCTCATTAGAACCCCATAAGACCACCATATGACCAAAATGAAACCCCATAAAGCCCTAAAAAGATAAAAATTCAATAGGTCCCCAAAAGATTACCATAACACCTCATAAGATAACATACAACTTCCATAATAAAACCCCAATAAAACTCCCCATAAAACCCAAATAAGAGGTCCCTGAAAATCTCAAAAGATTAGATTAGGTTAAGTTAGGGTCTCAACCCCGTAGGACCAAAGAGACTACTATAAGACTACCATAAAACCCCATAAGACCATCATTGGGAACATTGTCCCAAAATTAAAAAGTGTGCAGCTCAATGCTTTATTTAATATGATTATTTCTATCGCGCGCAAGCTGAGTGGCGCGCGAGTTGGGTGGCGCGGGCGAGGAACGTCTAGGAAATAATAATAAATTCCAGGCAATTGCATCTTAATTATTATTACAGTATAACTATACAACAAATTTGAGAGCAAATAAACATTAAATCGACACTTTTTATGATTGCTTTTTTATATACGAACGTAAGAAGCTAACAGTCTTGAAATTTGGACAGCGAGAACAAAATTTTTGTTTTGAGCTCGCAATCCCTTATCGGTTCGACATAGTGGATGCGATCTCTTCGTAATGGCCTTAATTACATTCTTTAGGGACTATTTCAGTTTGTGTCAAGTCGAGACGCATTTTAAATCAACGCTTTTGGAAAAAGAATATAAAAAACGAAAATTCAAGGAAAGCTTATAAGAAACTTTCATACATATAGCCTTCTCATATGTTTATAAGTGCTTTCATTGTTGAAATGTTTATTAAGTATATGTTAGTGTTCACTAGGGGAGTCGAAAACACTCCCCTAAAGTTTCATTAAAAAAAAAATAATTTCCTTCTGTCTTCGCAACGCAGATATCGCTAAAACTAAAAAAAACGAAACACTTTTTTTAATTGGAAGAGCAAAAAATTTTTTTTGAAGATTTCAATTATCAATAAAAATAGTTTAAACTATGCAGATTTATACCTGTATAACAGAAATTCTATTAAAATATTCCCCCTCCCTCCTAATTGACTTTGAATTTTCAAAAAATCGAAAAAACTCCACTTTTTCGCTATTTTCGTTGATTTGCGGTAAGTTTTAGGACTATTTAACCACATCATGTGTGATATATGTTAGTGCGAATGTGTTCGAAAGATAGTAGAATCATCATTTGGAAAAAAAATTAGTTTTCGGTATCTAAATTTTTAAAAAAATAGTTCGAAGCAAGTGAATTTATACCTACATAGTAAAAAATGATTCAAAAAATTTTTACTCTACCTAAGTGTCCTTGAAATTTCAAAATTTCGAAATTAATCGATTTTTTCGCTATTTTCTTAGAGTATATATTCTTATACATCAAACTGAATAAAAAAATAGTCGGAACATATATTAGCTTGTTATAATGTCATTAAATATTAATCCGACTATTTTTTTATTTAGTTTGATGTATAAGAATATATTTTTAAAAATATAAAATAATTGTATGATATTTAAAATACATTTGTAACGTCTAAGATATTTATTTAAAGGAAAATCAAAATAACTCCTTCTCATCTTCCCTAATTTCCTCGTTTTGATTAACCCTCGTGAGAAGGCTAATTCGGGATGAAGATAGCCAACAGCTTAGCTAAGAAATGTTACAACACAGGGTTTGACCTTGATATGAGTTTATTTAGATATTAAAAGATATTTGTTACAACAAATAGACAATGATTATAATTATTAAATGAAAATAGATATTTATTATAATTAAATTTGGTATATGTCGAAGGTCAAATATTAATTAAAAGAGATTTGTTATAAACAAATCCTCAAACAACAAACAATTATTTCGAACATATAAATTATTTAGACATTTGTCGGAGATAAATGTTTATAAAAAAAGAAAGACTCGCTATAAACAAATGCTCAAATGATAAACAATGTAAACAGATAAATTACTTAGACATTTGTCGCAGATAAATGTTTATTAAAAAGAAAAGATTCACTATTAACAAATGCTCAAATGATTTGTTATTAATGTTGCAAAACTAACGAAAGAAATTCACTGAAAATATTTAATGAATTTCTTTCGAACTTTCGTCCAATAAAAAAGAATTGTATTTATTTTTCCGATGGAGCCGCTGAACAATTCAAGAATTCCAAACACTTTGCGACAATTTATTATCTTAAAAAAGACTTTAATCGTTTTGCAGTATGGCATTTTCAAGTCACAGCTCATGGCAAGGGTCCTTGCGACGAAGCAGGCGGGGCTTCAAGAGAAAAGCTAGTCTCCAAAGAATCTCTACTGATCAAATCATAACTCCATTAGAGTTGTAAGAATGGGTCCAAGGCGATCCTTCGAAGTCAAATATTTTTATTGCTTATACGAACAAAAAATCTTAGGATGAAGCAGCTGATTTTCTGAAACACCGTTTTGAGGGTTGTAAAACCATACCAGATACTCAAATTTGCTGTATCGTTTTACTATAATAATAATTAAGATACAATTGCCTGGAATCTATTATTATTTCTTTGATGTTCCTCGCCCGAGTCACCCAGCTCGCGAACCACTCAGTTCGCGCGCGATAGAAATAATCATATTAAATAAAGTTGATATACGCCCAGGCGCAAAAATCCCCAACGACATTGCTGTCTCGAAATTAAATTTAAATAAAAATCAGAGTTAAGTTAAAATAGAATTAATTTAGAGAAAAGTAGAAATAATCTTCGCCACAAAATACTCAGACAGCGCGGCGAAGACCATTTCTACTAACACGGCGAATACCGCGTGATGGGGACTCGGAGAAGCGCGGAAACCGGGAAAGCGTTCTCGACGCATCTCCCGGGGACTCAGAGAAACGCGGATACCGTGTAAGCGTTTTCCACGCATTTCCCACCAAAAGGGTTCTTCCCTCACCACGCAAACCCTTTGGACCCCTAGAGTATAAAAGGGCCTGCACGATGAGAAATCGTCAGAGTGTTTGGGGGCGGAATACCGCCCTGCAAACAAGCTGAGCTAGTGGAATACCATTAGACTCAGCACCCCGCCTAGTGGAATACCATTAGGTGCATCACCCGAGTCGAAATACCGCTCGGCAACGCTGGAAGTCGGGCTAGTGGAATACCAATTAGTCCTGGCGCTCTCTCACGCCTAGTGGAATACCATTAGGTGCAACACCCGAGTCGGAGTACCGCTCGGCAACGCTGGAAGACCGGGCTAGTGGAATACCAATTAGTCCCGGCACTCTCTCACGCCTAGTGGAATGCCATTAGGCGCAACACCCGAGTCGGGATACCGCTCGGCAACGCTGGAAGACCGGGCTAGTGGAATACCAATTAGTCCCGGCACCCCTCCTCTCTCGCCTAGTGGCACGTCGTTATTCCCCTCACCGCTCAACCTTTATACTCTTAATGGTCCTTGGGCTATCTGTCTCCCACCAGTCAAAAGCTTTCCACGCCAACTTAGCTTACGCACGTAGTTTCTTTTTAAGCGACGCAAACCTCTGGCGTCTACGTTTGTTTGAGCCTGCTGTCGAATAAACAATTTTCAATTACTACTAAAAATGGCGAGTCTTTACTCAAAAGATACTTCCTACACGCCCCCCCCATTTTCCTTTCTCACCCTCTCTGACTTCGTTCTGTTCCCCTCTCCTCACCACGGTCAAATCCTGAACAAGGATTGATATCAAAGTATTGAGCTGCCCACTTTTTAATTTTGGGACAATATAATAACAAATTACAGAAAATTTTATTCAAATCGGAGATACCTTTTTCGAGATATTTCAAATTGTTTAAGAAATTGTTAAATAAATATTACTTAATAAATGTACTTTTGATCATTGAAATGTGCACTTTCAAGTGAACCGTATTGCACATTTCGTCTTAAAATTTCAAATCCTTATTTGAAAAATAGGCGATTTGCGAAGTATTATAAGAAAACCTGTTTTTTTTTTGGATTGAAAAATCGATATCTCAAAAATTATCAACATCATATTGAAAAAAAATACGTGTCCTTTCTTTTTCTCTGTAAAAAGAGAAAAAAAAGTTTCAGCGCAATCAAAATTTTGGTTGTAAATTTGAAATGGAATGACCCATATATTACTTGTGTTATGTCAGGATTTACTCTAATTTTATATTTAAATTGCCCTTTAACTTTATACCCTACGTTCCTCTTTTTACTCGAGAAAATCTTCGGAGTCTAGCACAGTCTCTTAATATATCCGATATAGGATGCGATTGCCAATGAAATCAACTAGTTAAATTAATTATAAATTGAGTTTATTTGCAATGGTTATTACAAAACTGACGAAATTTATTATAGACAAATGGGTGAGATAATGATGACAGTGACTACTTTTACAGTGTTTGCAGAAATCACGTTATACAGTTCATATAAGGTTTAATGATACAATTGTTTGTTGCACAGTTTCACAAAATTTGGATAATCGATTATTATACAGTTACACAGAATTGTTTATGACAGTTACATAACATTTTTTATGACAGTTAAACAGTTCACACTAGATTTCGAATGGTAGGGATGTCGTATACTGAACCACAGAATGGCGCGTGACGCGGAAAATGGTGAATCTTAAATAAATATTTTAGTTTAAACATCAAGAGTAATTAATTTTGAAAAAAATCTAACAACTATTATTTTTTAAAGCACAAAACAGATGTAGTAATTATTTAATTCATAGAATATGACATACATTTAAAAAGAAAGGAAATGTGCGAGCGGAGCGCTTTTAATCTCGTGTAATAAAAAAATCGATATTTTGAAAGTTCTAAGTGTATCTAACCCCTTAAAAAAAATGACATTTTTTTTTTCAGATATAGAAACAACTTGGGGGGATCGAGACTCTGTAGCATCAAAAAAATTTTTGCCACGCATTTTTGGGCCACCCTATGGTTGCATATTAGTTTCAATTTTTAGAATATTAGATTATTTAATGTAAATTTCAAATTTAAACGTATTAAATTTTGTATAATTTAAGTCTCTTTTTCTTTCAAAAAAATTTTAACAATCTTGGAATATTTAGTGGAAAATGTATAATGTCAGCAATATACTATTTAATTGGATAGACTGGGAAACCTAAAAAAATCAAAATTTCTCACAAGAAAGGTCCACCAGAGGTCCCCCGTCAATTGGATTCTCCCTGATATATGTTGTAGTACGCGAAAAACTAAGTGACACGTATTTTTTTTTATCTGCAGAAAAATACTTTAAGGTGGTGAAATAGCCTCTCAAAAAAGATTTCGAATACTGATCTTTTTTTCATACAAATACATAAATACCTTTATCCTCTTTTTTTGTGTGCAACACGTATTTTTACATTCTCGTCAGAGAATGTATTAGTTTGGTGGTTTCTTTGCAGCGGCTTTTAGCTTTGCAGGTGCCTTGGCTTTTGGAGCAGCAGCTTTCTTCGGACTCTCCTTGGCGACAGCAGCAGCTTTAGGCTTGGCAGTCTTTTCAGTAGCCTTTGCCTTGAGTGCCTTTGCCTTTGGCGCCTTTGGTTTGCTTTAGACGGTGGCTTTCTTAGTCACTGGCAATTTGAAAGATCCAGCAGCTCCTGATCCCTTGGTCTGCACCAAAGCACCACTAGCGACTGCAGATTAAAAATATTTCTTAATGAAATGAGCTTGAGTTTTCGGATCTACAAGATATTTGGCAGCAATGAACTTCTTGATTGCCTGTAAAGAAGATTTACTATCCATCCTCACCCAACGTGGTGATTCCATCCGTACCTATCGACTCCATATCGATCAGGTAGTTACCATCCATCCTCACCCGACGTGTCCGTCTATCGGTACCTATCGACTCCATATCGATTAGGTAGTTACCATCCGTCGGTCTCTTCACAACAACAGGTCCTCTATGGAAAGCAGGAAATCGTGGGTTTTTGTGTTGGGCGCCATGTGTAATCTTTGGAGTTTGGATTATTCCACGGGATGGAGGAAAGGGACCGTGAGAGGAGAAATGAGCAGAAATGCGGAAGTATTTCGATTGAAATATATACAGCGTTTATTTAGGCTAACTTACATTATGGCACAATCGTGCGAACGAAAATATCAAAGGCTTCGCGTCTGCTCCAGAAATGTTAGCATTTCGGAGCCACGGACAGAAGTGAGACCAGAGCGAGCGACCAGCCACTCCGCGTCGGCTAACTTCGGCTAACCCCGCCGAACATCAGCCCACCGGCCGGACAGTGCCGACCCAATGCATGGGGACCGAGGGGGCATGACGTAACAGCCATGTTACAAATTTTTACTTTGGCGCTCTTTTATCCCCTATGTCAAAAGAGCAGCTGGCAAATAAGAATTGACTAAAGAGAGAACAGAGTTGTTGAATGTTAGTAAAGTGGGGGAATCTCTCTGAAAAGTGGATCTATAGAATATAGCACCAGAGGCTTTGGTGGCCAACCTCTCTCTGTCTCTGATCACTTTCTGCATCGAGGAATGGTAAGTATAGGGAGCCTCATGAAATACTTTCCCAGTCAGAATGGTGACGTCCATCAGTCGTCGAATTGATGTCGTAACCGTCGTATGATCCTCCACAGATACTTTGTAAATGAATATTCACTGCAGTATAAGTGAGTTTATAAATATTTATTGCAATTTGCAGGATTTGAAAATCATCGTCGAAATGACGTCATTTCGACCTCTTCTAGCTAAATTTTACTGTACGCTGATGATATGCTGATTGCTATCTTATCTTAAAAAAGTGGTATCACGAAACGTCTGGAAAATCTAGCATTCATTGTTGTTACAAATCAGATTGGCTTCTGAACGACTTGAAGATGAAAGAAGAAAATCAAACTAATAGCGCAGAAAAAAAGTTCAGGAAAACCTTTCAAATCTCTTAAAATTCGTTAGGATTTCTTAAAACTCCCAAAAACCTCTTGAAATCCCTAAAATTCCACAAAAACCATTAAAATTAAAAATCTCTTTAAATCTAAATTAAAATTAGCAAAAATATCTAAAAATTCATTTTAAAAAACACTTGGAATTTCTTAACATTTAGAATCTCTTAAAATTCTTAGTAATCAAATCCTTAAAAATTCTACAAAATATTTTAATAATTAGAACAATCTCATAAAGTCCCTTAAACTTTTACAACCTTCGAAATCCTTTAACATTCTACAAATTCTTTTAAAAACTATATATGCATAGAAATTCTTTTGAAATCCCTAAATAAAACCACTTAACAAATTTAAAATCCTTTAAACCTCATAAAATATTTTAAAACTTATCAAAATCTCTTGAAATATTTTTAAATTCATAAAAACCTTTTGATATTCTCATCAGAAACTTCTTGAAATTCTTTAAATTCCAGAACAACATTTAGAGGCTCTTTACGTCCTTTAAAATCCATTAAAATTATTAGAAACCTTGTTACAGTTCATGAAATTCTGAAAGTTTTATTTTTAAAATTTTTTTAGAATTTACAAGGATTTCGAAGATTTTCGTAAAATTTTAAGTTTTCAAGAGATTTTTCTAGTTTTTAAAATATTATAAAATTTCTAAGGATTTCATGGATTTTGATGAAATTCCTAATTATTTTAAAAGATTTTATATTTCAAAAAACTTCAAGAGGTTTCTAGTAATTTTAAGAGATTTCTATTTCTATTTCTAAGTCATTCAAATGCCAATTAAGTTTACAACATCAATGAATGCCAGATTTTCGATTATTTCCTGACACCACTTTTTTATGATAGGAAATCCTGTTCCCGATACGCTGTAACAAAGTCACCGATGACAACACAGAAAATAATTAATCAGGATGTCATGTGTTCCTAAAATTTGTTTGGTTGAGAAAAATAATTTTCATGTGAAGAACAGTGAATCGGTAAAATGTTTAGTACTAGAATGAACGCATATTAGATATTAAAATATATTTTGATAATTTTTGTGAGTAGAGTACACAGAAGTTAAGGGTTATTTTTTGAGTTAGGAATCTCACGGACTTTGAAAACGTGAATAATTAAAATATTCTATGACCAGCATCTTCTGTTTTTACTTTGAAATTCGACGGAATGAAAAGTTCGTGTGCTGCATTCCTCATATTTAGCTGTAGTTTGTCACTCGAAAAATGTATTTGTTAAACCTACACGGAGAGAAAATAAGTGTAGGTACTATCTGTATCTTATAGCGTCAGATTCTAAAATCGGTACAGATTTTGTCTTTAATCAGAAAATCGTTCGCATGCTTGGATTTATTGTTTATTGCGTACATCTCAAAAAAAATATAATACTTTTGGGAATTGACACCAAATTTTTGAAATATTTTAGTGTAAGAAAATACAAAAAAAATCAACTTTCATAACCCATTCAATTTAAGCACATAGAAAGAATCCTTTAAAACAAGACCGAATAAACTGTAAATTAAAGGATTCCACAATTACAGATATGGCTGTTCTCACTATAAGTACGTAAAATTACGCCATATTAGAATTAGAAGCTACATAAAGCAGCACTATAGTTAGGTATTAAACATGTAGCAGTACAAGAAATCATTCCTTCGTTAAAATATTTGATGGCCCTGAAAAGGGCCGGTTGTTATAGTATTAGAAGAAATTAAAATTTAAGCCTTTTTCTCGGTCTTCTTGGGTAAGAGTACGGCCTGGATGTTTGGCAGAACTCCACCTTGAGCAATGGTGACACCAGAGAGAAGTTTGTTTAATTCTTCGTCATTTCTGATAGCCAATTGCAAATGACGAGGGATGATTCTCGTCTTTTTGTTGTCACGAGCGGCGTTTCCTGCCAATTCCAGAACTTCAGCGGCCAAGTATTCCATGACAGCTGCCAAGTAGACTGGAGCTCCAGCACCAACTCTCTCAGCGTAGTTTCCCTTGCGGAGGAGACGATGGATTCTGCCCACGGGGAACTGAAGTCCAGCCCTGTTGGAACGGGTCTTTGACTTTCCCTTGACTTTGCCACCTTTTCCACGACCAGACATTTTCAGATGATTCTTTAAAGTACGAAATGCTCACGACAAACTCGGTCGCAATAATGAACCTAAGTTTGTAACACTCCTCCTTTATCGTCTTTGACGAGGGTTCGGTAGACCAATCAGCACATAATGGTGTATGGAAACGTACAATGGATTGGTGCGCCTTCCCCAGCTCGAACAACAATCAAGTCGTAGCTTTCACTCCGGCCTTTGGCGACTGGTTTAGCATTCCCCTCGCATTGCATTTAAAAGTGCGGTGTTAGGGTCGAATCCTCAATTCATTTTGAATCTTTGTTCAGTATAGATCTCTGTCCTTCTGAAATACTTCGCAATGGCCCCTAAAGCTAGTGGAAAAGCAGTGAAGAAAGCTGGCAAAGCCCAGAAGAACATCACGAAAACCGACAAGAAGAAGAAGCGTAAGAGGAAGGAAAG
>UCOH01004903.1:0-24088 GCA_900474275.1 Synergus japonicus
GATTTATTTGAAAAAAGCCTTTGCAGAAAACTTCTTTGTACATTTTTGAACAACTTCTCCGCAGGAAGTTTTTAATTGCTCAAACTTTCCTCGATAAACGAAACGCTCAAACGTTTTGTGGAACGAATTATGAAATAGCCTAGAAAATAATTTTTTATATTGTTATGAATAAAGTTGAAAATTTTTATCGCTAACCGTCATAACAACAACACTATAAGGAATGCTTCCTACAAATTTTATGAATAAATTCCGAAAACTGTGGATTTGAACACGAGTTGAAGACAAAAATCGGATTAAAAATTGACTTTCAAAAAAAAGAGTTTTTTGCAATTTTTGAAAAATCTAAAAAAGTTATGATCTTTTTGCAAAGGAAAAAAAGATGCGGAATATAATTATCTACAATAATCTATGTTTTAAAATTCAAAATTTCGTATTTCGATTTTTAGTCGTCAGGGGCCAACGCCAGCGGGCTAGAAAAATCTATGTCTTGTTCTTGCATGGGGACACTCAATTCCTCCTCTCGGAAAGTCAAGGTAGAAAATTAGTGGAGGAAACGGGATTTCGCATTTACGTCAGAAATATGGTTTTTAATCAGATTTACGGGATTCAGTAAATCGAGTATTCTATGGGAAATTCTACTTTTTGCAAGTATGAATTTATATACAAACAAATAAAATCTTTATCTTATGAAGTCAGTTACTTTGTAGAGAAATAATTTTATGATAAATATTCTTGTGCATTTTAAACGAATCGTGTAAACCAGAATATTTGTAGATTCGAATCTACAGATTCAAAATGCAGTATCTAATAAGCGAGAATACATATCGATTCGAACGATCGGCGAATATCCACACTTTTCTCATCTCCCCCAGAATTTACCCAACTTGCAAACTACCTTCTCCCAAGATCGAGAGAGATGGCTGATATAGGTGCTAACGAGGGAATCGAACCGTAATGCCTCGGTTCTTAACAGGCCCTAAAATCTTCGCAAATCGTTCTGTTTCTCTTTCCTTAAGGTCATCTCGAGTTAATCCTACAAAATTATATAAATCATGAAACAATCTATTTAAAAAATGTTACTTTTAATACAAAAAGATAAAAACAATTTCGGATGCTAAGTTTCTCATGTGATTTATTTTCTGTTTCAGGTGAGTCCAGTCAAAGGAATTTACATAATAACACGTCTAAGGTAAAGTTTTAGTTATCTAACAAATACAAATTTTTTCGGACATCAGACATCGGGTAAAAAAAATTGATCATGATTTAATTTAATTCTCAAAACCACACTACAAGTTCTCAGTGAAATTTTCAATAATACTTTTCCGAAGTCCTAATTGTCTAAATTATAATAATTCAAACTTCAACTCCTTTTTTTTGACTAACTTCCACAACACTGATTTACACAAACTCGTTATATATTATAGCAATTTCAGCTCGTATAGCTGCTGCAGTAAGAATTATATTTATGAGACTCATACAGTTATCGCACAACTGGCCGGAAAATACGACTAGCACTTTGAAATATAGCAAGTCTAAATTGTATTTTACCTTCTGCCTAGATTTGCTAATGCAGACGTCTAGATTTTAAAAAGTCTTTTGGCGTAAAAATATAACTCATGTTTATACTGGGGAATCTGAATATAGAGGTGTGCTTGGATATAATTATGCAAGGATTAAGAAACTTCATTAGTGAAGTTTCGGCACAAAATTTTGTTCCGAAAGTTGAGCTCAATGTTTTGATTAGAAGTTTGTCTGCGAATTACCATTAAATAAGTTAACAGAAGAACTAACGAAAACTGTAGGAAAAGGTATACATTGAAAGGTGAACATGGGCTATGCTTGAGGCACTTCTAAACTTGCTTCATAACCCACATATAAAGTTCGTGGTATCACTAAAACCTTGATTTATAGTAGTAGATCTCTGTATTTTATGCCCGTCCGTATAACATCAAAAGTAATGAGAAGAAACTAAACATGTAACTAAAATATTACTGCACTTCATTCTGCCGAATATAAAAACAATGAATCTCTGCTAATTAACGCTCTATTATCACAATTCTTTATTATTATTTTTTTCTCGACAAATAAAAATAGTTGACATACATCTTTCTAGAAGGTGTTAAGAAAAAAATTGTCACTTTTGCGCAATATACAATTTTTCTCGAATAATAATTTGTACCAGAGAATGAAACTCCTAGTCTGTCGTATATCCAATATCCATCGAATTCTAATTCGATGAAAAAGCAGCTTACAGTCTAATCGAATTTCGCGAACAAATCGAGGAAAATTCTGAACCAAGGTAAATTCATATTCAGCTGGATTTCAGGGAATCAAACTAAATTATTTCTCCGAGTGTACGTGATGCGGCAGTGGCACACTAACTTGTAGATAGAATTAAGATAAATCGCGTTTGCCAACTTGATTTATAATGGAACGAGTCGACTGGAGACGACGAGACTTGTCATTGCGCAATGCAACAAACGCACCTGCGATTTGGTTCGTTATGCATTGGGAGAAAAGCCACATTTCTATTCCTTGTAATCAAATGAGTTCGAGTCCAATGCAGTTTAAATATTCCATTTGGAGAGAAAACTTTTATCGACAGATATAAATCGTCTGCCCGCTATACGAAAACTATGCATATGCGATCGTGCGAACTGAAAAGAATCGTAAAAAGTTTGACTAACGAGATCTCAGTGTTATAAAATGCCCTGGATGAAATTGATAAATTTGCTCACCTTTGTTATAACAAAAACAGAATTTCGTTCATCATATATCATAATAAGGTGTGTTTTCGAAACTCAGAACTCTATAAGATTCAAAGGATATTTAAAGGACAAAATAAAATATTTACAGAATTTGATCTATATAATATGTAGTAATATATATATAGTACCTTTTTTAAAACTGACTTTTCGCAAATTGGAACTTCAATATTGGAAGTTGAGTGTAATGGAAACTTATAAAAGTTCAGAGTTGAATTATGAAAGCAAAGTTTTCAAAGTTATTTTAATTTCATATTTCCAGGGTTAGAGTATTCTCGTTTTGAATAATTTAAATCTCGCTGATTTTAACTTGGAGATTCTAAAATGTGAAGTTTATAAAGTAGGGGAGTTTCCCATTTCGCAGATTTCAGTTGATAATTGAATTTTTTCAATACACGACATTGACGTGTATTTCTAAAAGTTAATTTTCCAGACGTGAGCGTTAATATTTTTTTTAAGATCGTAAAAGGGAGATAATCCCAAATCGTTGTCCGGTGAATAAACTAGTTCTTGAACCGGACAATTTCTGTTTGGCATAACTGAGCGCGATAATTATTGTAAATTGTACAAAGGCTATGGCGTTGACAAGCCCAAGGCCGTATGCAATGAATGTTTTCAGAGGGGACGAAATTTCTCGCGCGTGGGAGAAAATAAGTGTTGCAATTGCCGTGTAATTGTAATTGTAATGATAATAGTGTTACCAATAGCAGTAGATTTTTCATTCGCAACATTGTGTGCTCGTATTGGTCGCTACACTGATTACCGTGTACCTGTACGTGCAAATCGTATCATTAATTTTGTCGCCCATATATCACAAGCGAGTCAGTTAAAACATATACTCTCCAAGTGAACAATTGAAACGTGTTAGAAAACATGGAATCGAGTATATATACTTACGCTTGCTTATTTACCTCCTTTCTCGCATTCCCTCTGGCTTGAGCAATACCTGATTTCTGCATTTTCATGATTGTTATTAAAAGTGAAATGGCATTTAACAAAGTCGATAGTCAGCCTCGTATTTCACGGTTTCGTATTGCAGATGCTATTGTATCATGCAATGTATTGATGGAGGAGATTAGAAATGTATGAAATTTTAATTCTTTTAACATTTATAGAAACATAAACCATAAGAAGCGAGTCTAGTAATTCTAAGATGAAAAGACTCCACATTTTTTATAGAGAAACATATTATAAACAAGAGAAGATAATAATAGACGTTTTGCGGGCATCCGCTTTGAATTCATTGTTTCCTCAAACCACTTGTTTTTAACACATTCTAATAAAAGATGAGAGGGTGCAAAAGAAAAGCAAGAAAGACACGTTTCGAGATCGTATGGAACCTCCACTTAAACTAGCTGTACATCGATTATAATTATAATGTTAATGGTGCGCTGGCGCACGTTATGGCAAAGTAATTGCGTAATTACATCGCAGGACTCGACGTACCTCCAGGCACGACATTTTAGTGCACGATACGTATGCTGGAACTGTTGGGTACATGCATTTAGGTGTGATGGAAGATATAATCAAAAAGGAGGTTTAGCGAGCCAAGGGGTGAGAAATGGAAACCGTTTATTTCGTGTTCATGGCAGGTTACAAATTAAAGTAATATAATAATTATTAATTACATCCGAGTGCACCTTTATATTTAGTGAATAATTCATTTCAAAAAAAAAGATTCATAAATGAATTTTTAAAATGATGACTTTTTCTGATAACCTTTTACTCTGAAGCTTCATAATTATTGATTCAATTAACATTTTTTTCATTTAAAATTCCGTCCATTATTTATTCTTAAACGATTCGAAACTATTAATAATTTACTTTTTTCACTTTTTTTCACTTACCTACAAAATTTGAATACTGAAATCTAAAGGTTCTATCTTGGCACCTATAAGAAGTCAATCTGTTGGAAAAATGTTTAAAGAAGTAAAAATAGTAAAAAAAATGTCGGTTCGAAGTATCCACTTTTCAAAAAAGTGAGCGTTAATCTTAATAAAATGGGAGATTACGAGGTTCAGAAATTCCGAGAGAAGATTGAGTAAACATTAGAGCTGATGATGTAGACGCTCTAAAAGTTTAAGAACAGATAACAAAAGTTTGATGACGTAAAGGAAAAGTGTGAGCTTTCCCGTAAATTAAAGCCGGTAAAAAGTCCTACGATGAATTCGGAAAGTTTTACAACTAAAGTTTCATAATATAATAAAAATTTTCTTGTTCCATCGTCAGGAATATGAGCTACGTTCAGAAACTACTTACATGGAGTTTAAAAATTATCACTATAGTTGCATTTGGTCAAGTAGTTTTTGACATCATTTTGCTTTTTTTACATTCTCATCAGAGAGAATGTATTAGATTTGTTTTAATTACTGAAGTGATATTTACTCTCAACTTTTACGAACTTATAAAATAATGAATCTTTAAGTTCAATATGAAATTTGAAATTATAATTATTTGCACTTATTTTTAAAAATATAGAGTCTGTTGCAATCAGCAAAGCTCTGCAATTTCTTATTAGGTCCGAAGAAATTTTTATATAGAAAATATAAATAATACATGTCGAGGTGACGAGAATAAATTATCTAATCACGTTTGAATGAAATAACAGGTTATAAGGAAATTCAGGAACGAAGTTGAAAACTTAAAGTTTCCTGAACTTATTTACTATTAATCAACTCTCACTTCATTCCAATCTAAAAATAAATCATATGATTTGATATGTTAATGACTGACTATGCGTGGGTTTTGAATATGCATATAATCATAGATTAACCTCATAAAATAGTTTATAAAATTTGCTTTACTCATTTTCGTTTCTTATCTACAGTGTAGGTAGTACGATAAACATTAATTTTATCTGAATCTTAAACATATCTCTTTAAAAAAGTGTCAAGTACAATAAATCAAAGTTTATAGAAGTTGTTATGAGCATTAAAAATAGGTAACATTAATAGATAACATTAATATGAGTAGAATAAAGGCATTAGATACTATGATAATAAAATGTTTTAGTACCTTTTTTTTCATTTAATAGAAAACGGTTAATTAAGTAAATTATATATTCTCAAGCATTTTACAAGTAGTCTTTTACGCTTTTACGATTTGCCATCAAAATTCAAGTCAATTTAATTATAATTTGCAATAAATTTGTGTAAAAATTGTGTGCTTTATATCTAATAATATTAGAAAATAGTAAATTTTATTAATTATTAATTGTTACTAGTAGTTGTTCGCTGTTACTTTTCTAAAGTTTTAACTCGATTTTATAAGTAATTTTCGTTGCAGAACGTAGCTCAGAAAGTTTTTAATTCAGTTTTCATCCAAAGGGCTGACTACGAATTACCTTCGCTACTCAAGGGATTACATTACACGAAACTTTTGCCATTTATATAACATAGATTGGAAATTATGCGTAAATTAATAAAATATAATGATCATTTTGTAGAATAATCATTTTATTTAAAGGTACTCATCGTACCGTAATTTCTAAAAAAATACCTTATAAATTAATATTCTAAAAGTTTAAAAACGATATGCTGTAGAAAACCGTAATTTCTAAAAAAATACCTTATAAATTAATATTCTAAAAGTTTAAAAACGATATGCTGCAGAAAATAATTTGCCCTAAATAGTGTAACAGGATTGACTACTCTCTCTGTGGAAGAAAAAGTTGGTATATCTCTTATAATCGAGTCTCAGAGACTATTATTGAAATCTATTAGTAGGTCAACAACGATAGTTGCTAAACACGTTAAACAATGCTGTATTTAGATGTAGCAAGATCACGCAGAAAAGAATAAAAAAAATGAAGAAAAGCTCAATTTAATTCCAATTTAATTTGGAATGTTTAAACAAAGTTTATTTAGCGACAATCATTAACAGTTCATAAAAAAATTTGGATTAATTAACTTACATAATCAATCGGATTAAATATCCGCTATTACTGACTCCAAACGTAATCTTCCCACACTCATATAAAAACGTTTTGTAGTCGAATGCTTATTTTAGATCTTATGAAATCGTACGCGAAGATAAGATACATAACAGCGGATCATATTGCCTCCGCTCCGAGACGAAATGAAAAGGAAGGTCGCCACTGTCGCCAGTTCCTGACCAGCGCAATGCTTTAGCGCTTGGGCCGAACTTCGTTAATTTCGAAAACGGTCCCCAACTGCCCCCTTCACCCCTAATCTTCGGCAAACGTTTCCCCATCCCAGCCCATTGCATATAGTCTCTTACGACGAAACGTAATCATTTGCAATCTCGCGTAGAACCGCTTTGAAACTTCCAGGAAGGAATTTATTAAACTTTGACTAAGTCGCTTTACAAAGTTTCGTTGGGCGATGGGACGAGAGGGGAGTTTTTGAGGGGGATGGGCAGGAAGAACTTGCTTTCTCGAGGAAATAAAAGTTAATGGAGTTCTATATCTGTCTCTCTCTCTTTCTTTCTCTCTTTTGCTCTCTTGCTTCTTCATTCTTTTTTCTTTTCCATCCACTACCTATCTTCTCTTTTTCCCCAACCTCCCATGTACAACTTTCCCGAAAGTTATTATATCTTAATTTACTATTGGACATTATCGTGAATTTTCTCAACGTGTTTCCGTTTTATTTCGACGAACATGAACTTCCAGGTTAATATAAGGCAATAGGAAGATCGTTAATGAACATGAATTGATCCATTTCCGGGAAAGATTTCGTCATTAGATTTACCTTTATTAACTTTCTTAATCCTCTTGCACATTACCCACAACCCCTGCTTTACCAACTCTCTCTCTCTTCTCAGCTTCAAGTTTCAAAGAAGTGTTCGAGAAAGTTGAAGATCAAGATAATTCTTTGAATTTCTTGAATTCTTATTGTTAGTATTAACTATTATAATTGTAATTTTATATAATTTGGGGATCTGTAGCCCTTTTCATTGTTTCTCAATAATTAGTGTACCCTTAGGTACATTACAACCGCTCGTCACAATAAATTGGCGGCAGTGCGAATTTAGAAGAACCTTCTTGATCTTGTGTTTATCCGGGTCTTAAGCTCTAGGCGTTCTTGATGGTATAGAATTGACTTGGCACATCCCTTTAGATTAGACCGTAAGGTCCGTAAGTGTTTGATTCGGCCTTGAAACTTGGTTCTCGTCCTCTCGACGTTGAGTCTTTTATAACCAGAAAATGGCTAACTCGACGCGAGCGAACGAGCAAGTCGTCCATTCCCATGGCAACGATCTCAATCAGATAGGAGGCAGCAGAACAGACCAGAACAGAACAGAACACGCGGATAATGTATTCGATGCAGGTAATATATAGTGCTCCAGATACAATATTTATGTCCCAGCGTATTTCACTAGCAACCCATTATTCATTCGCCGGCATTGAATAAGCATTAGTATCATAGAGATCCCAGGTCTCTTAAGTCTTGTGTATGTGTGCATGAGCGGTCCTTTACTTATAGGCATCAAATGAAATGAATAAAACTTTTTTCGTCCACTAAAGACTGATGATGACAATTCAACCGTTTGAACATCAGATCTTATTCCTGCAAGAAGATTAAAGCAAAGGATTTTTGATTCATCTTGATGAAATTTTGTTAAACTGCCAAGGAAACAAGAACTTGTTTAATGGCATTGAAGCTATGTTCGTTTTGTGCAACCACTGGCAATGTTGATAATCTAAATTACTTGGAGCATCTTACAAAAGACCACAACCCCATTAAGGGTTCGCCACTTCCCGTTTTCCATCTAGTTTCACCCCCTAAAACACAATCCCCTTCTCTCATCCATTCATTTCTCTTTTCCTCTCATGGCTTCTCTCTTGGCTTTGCTCCCTTTCAAATCGGGAAATCTTCAGCCACTAAACTCCTAGTAATACTCTTGAAACTCTTTGATTAGACTATAACTTGGTTGCAAATTGAATTTGGCTCAGAACCATCTTCGCTTCATAGAAGACTAAATTCAATACAACATTCGCAGCTTTCTTCAAAAGTTTGAACATTCCGAAGTTTCGTAAAAATTATATTATTAAGTACAATCAGAATTCTTTTGTCAGTTTTATGCATGGTTGAATATTAAATAAAAAAAGGTAGAGGTCCTTGATATACAACATTCTCTTAATCGATCTCAGGGATATATCCGGATTATTATGAACTTAAAATTCAGATCTCTGATCTGTAAGGTGAGGACGGACGGAACTGGAATTAGAAAGTTTGATGAATGATTATTGAGAGAAATTATTGAGCAAGAAGTGAAAGAACGGCTGTAATTGTTTTTACGGATCTGATCTTTACGATTGTTGAATTTATTCATTTCTTCTCTTTCATTACGAGGTATAAAATTAGATGAAATTGCAGGTATCTCACTCTGATCTGAATTGAAGAAAAGAAGAATAATGCAATTTTTTTCATTTTAGAAACGAGATCATTTTATGTTTAATAAAATTGAATGAGAATTACGTGATTTTGATGGTTCTTATAGAATAGTTGACTTTTATTTAAAGAGAATTATCTCTTTAAATTTAATATTGAAGGACGTAGTTATAACATAAAATTGTTGAATCCAAAAACATCAGGGAAAGCCTAAGAATAAAAAAAAATCGAAATAAAGGGGAAAAAGGGTTGGTTAAAGCAGTAATTATAAAAGTAATTACAGGAGTAATTATTCTTCATTCTTGAGCTCTTTGCACTTACCGTGATCTCAACTTCTCTTGTAAAAGAAATAGACAGTTTCAATAATAACTTTTGTAATTAAAATGCATTTCATTTCAAACTAGATTTGCGATTTAGAATCATTTTTAATTAAGATTTAATTGATTTTTGCGTCTGGAGTAAATAGTTAAATATATTTTGTACTTCATTATTTTATTAAGTGGAATTAAAGTTCACCAAAATTTCCTTTTTAATTTGCCTGGAAAGTTACGTCATTAGAAGTTTATGATGAATAATTAAAAAATGTAAGCTAAAAATGGATCGGGATTGGTAGCTTTTAACAACTTGTCTGAAGTCCATTAAGGTAATTAAAATACGAAGAGTAGAGTGAGTAAATTGGCTCTATTTAAATTGGGGGTGAATAAAGTGGATTTATGCAAATTGACAGTAGAAGGGAATGCAGTGATAGAAGGAGATAAATAAATTAAATAAATCATCCATCGGAGGATGACAGGTAAATAATATTTATTAAAAAAAATTAGACTTATTTGAGACAAGTAAATTTTAGTTTATAATTAAAACAGCACTTTATTAATAAGAAATTCGATAAAAGTTTGAAGTTACATTTTCTTATATAAATATTCAGAATTATTAATATTAATTACAAATATTGGCGTTAAACTTTTTAAATGACATACACACAAGAAAATATCTAATATTAATCTCACAGAAGGGACTTAAATGGAGGGAAGATAAAATCGATTTTAATTGATGTTCTTACAGTTGGGGTGAAGGAAAATTCACTGAAATATGCAGATTGCAGTTAATTGCTGACTCTGAAACGACTGAAGGGGATGAATGATTGAAGATGAACTGAAATAATTATAGAGGTAGAAATATGTTTCATAAGAGGGTAAAATACGAATTGTGTTTCACTATTTATTGAATATATGAAAATCCATTAGGCAGTTTTATTTCCATCTTTATTTTTATGGAACTCATCCCCTTCTTCTCTCGTATCGCGAGTTTTTCTATACGAAATCCCTAGCAAAATACATTCGTAATATCCCATTTTTAATATTTTTTGTTCCTTTTTATTTATTTTCTTCACTCCACCTTCGATCCTTTCTCACTCTCATCTTTTTCACTCTTATCGAGGGAATGAGAGAGCGTTAACTCAACTAACATTTATATTGCTTCTCGCCAACGAGGAATATATTACACAGTCATGTGCAAAAAGCCACAGGAAAATTAAACGAACATTACGCATACGTTTTCATTAGGAAGTACGAACGAAGTTTGTTCAACTTTTATCACGGGCTCGAGCTCGTATTTATCTCTCACCCCTATCCGGGCATATGCACGCGAATAGAAAACCCACTCCGTTTGCTTTATTCTCGAAAATATAGATATTCTATTAAAGTTTCTCAAAAACTAAAATTGAGAAAGAGACCTTAACTGATCTTATAATAAGAATGGAAAGTAATTGGAAAAGCGGTTTGGTGATAATTTAGATACTTAAAAAATGAATGCCCTCTATACGATTTGCAAGTAATATAAAAAAATTGAAATGCTGCCAATCCTGGAGCAGGTTTTATAATAAATAAAATGAACAGCGAATTGATTTAAAAAAAATTGATGCCGTGGTAATATAAACATGAAAAATATCGAAAAAGTCTAGAAAGTAATTCCGCATTGATAAATGTATGCATAAATTTTTTTCATAAGGCAGCAAAATAAACGCCAAGCCGAAACTTTCCACATTGCCGTATTTCTAGAACTCGTTCGTCTTCGCCTCTGACATATAAATGGCTACTTTACTATTGAGGTCGTTCGCGTTATTATAGGAGTTATTATTAGCTTAAAAATAATCTACATTTTAATCTATAATTACTTCGGAAGTTGAAAATACCGACGTCAACAATACTTTGTACTTTTCATCATATACATATTTATTCTAGTTACCAACCTAAAACTAATTTTTCATTTTTGTCTTACAAAGTCTTTCATTTCAATATTTACCTAATTGCAGTTCATTTTGAGTAAAAAAAGTTGTCTCTATTTTCAACAACGTGGACAAAGTACAGACACTATAAATAGATCAGAGATGCTGGCTTGGAAGTTAATTTAAAAATAGATGGACGTTCTATTAGACCCTTCATGTAAAAAATTGTACCCCCTGCTTTTAAATGATATAATTAGAACTCAATATAATTTTAAAAACCTCCAAATGCCATTATATGTTTTTTACATCCTTAATAAATGATTATTTGCAATTCTCTATCATTGAGCACAAATACAAAAAGCATACAAATATCCTTACAGAAAATATAAAAGTCGTGACTATCAATTTACAAAACTGTCACAATAAATACATACCCAACTGTTAAAATATCTCGAGAATGTCTTGCAAATATTCAGCGAATGTCTGAAGTCTAAGTAGTTGATTCGGAACACGTGACTCGTTTGCTTTTTACATAGTTAAGTTTCTATCGTACGTTTACAATAATAATGATGATAATAATGAAATGGAAGAGACGTCGCAAGTGGCTGAACATATCGAGGCACATCTTACACGTGGGGGAGAATAGAAAGTCGCGTAAATTACGGTGCATTCGACGTCCCTAGAATGCATTAGTGAGAGCTAAAAGTCGATACAATATGTCTCGACAATTGCGCAATGTTAGGCGCAGCAACCGATCCGGTTAAGTTGGTTAAGTTAACCGATCTTGTGGGCATACAATCGAAGGAATCGCTTCTGGTGCTCAACAAGCGTACACAAATGTGTCCAATATTACTATCAGAAACAATGGTGTTGAGTGGTTTCATGTTCCTTTCAGTTGTCGCTCTTTAGTTTGCGGTTTTCCGCAACATCAGAGAATCCACGTACCGTATCTATCGTCGGATTAGGCATAGCAATTAAGCGGTTCGTGAGAATTTCACATAAATATACTTATAAACATCAGAGAACGCATTCAATTCTTGTTTCCACATTCTGATCTTAATTAATTAATTAGTATTTCCTAATATCGCCTTTTATAACAGATTGCAATTTTATTTAAATTCAGCCATTTCTCATCGGCGAGAGACTAATAGGATTACGTTAATGGTTTCGATAAATTTGGTAAAAAGAAGTTTTATGGAAGAGGAGGAACAGTATTAAGAGAGGAAGAGTGCAAGTTCATATTTATGAATACCGAAAAAGAGTGCTGTGAAGCATTACGTAAAAAAAAATTACTGAATTTAATGATGTGAAGATATATGTTTCGTTTATTTGCATTTTAATTCACCCTGATACAGAGTTTGTAATTTAATTTTGTTTTCTGTTTCAGGTGAGTTTACTATACTTCAAAGGAATTTACGAAATATGCGGGGGTAAGTTTTTATCATTTTTTAGAAACGCGGAGTGAAATATCCTTTGAACTTACTCAACTGAACTCAAAAGAGGGATTAATTATCCCTTACTCAAGTATTTGAGATTATATCTGTCGATTTTAGCTAACATACGTTGAAGTCATTAAATTTTAATAAATCGTTAAAGGTAGAATTTTCACGGCAATACTATAATTATGATTCTATTACATGACTCTCTTTTACTAAAGAAATTTAATAAATAAATAATATTTCATCTGTCGCATTGTTTCGCAAATAATTGGATGGATACTTCATAAACTAATCGGAAGACTATAATTTTTAAACACTATTAAAATGTTTTTATCCAAATTTATTATTATTAAACGCATCAATCTCTTAAAATAAGGATCAGAAGTATTTATTGCCAATAAAATTCTTCTTTATTATAATTAAGCTGAGTTCATAACATGTAATTAAAATTGATTAAAATGAAAATCGTTAATTATGTCGATGGATAAATTATGTACAAACGTATATAGGAAGATATAGATATCATTTTAGATAGAGTTAAAAAAGTCAATTTAATAATTTATTATGTTGGTCGTTTTATTTATTCGTCTGAATAAATAAAACGAATGTAATGAAGTACATTCAATGTGTGGATATAAGTATAGGAAATTTTCCATGATGATATGACAGAAATTGAAAATTTATGAGCACGCGCCGGAGTTCTGTTCGACTATATAATGTATAACCCTTCGTAAATGGCTGTTATATTTCATAGGGCAGTACATATTAAAGCACAAGTCCGAGAAAAGTTGGCTCCCAGCCAACCCCGTAAACTCTTCCAAGTGTAGAAGAAATTCATCCAGACTTATGTTCTTTTTCATACTTGGTTTAAAATTTCCTTTTTAGACTGAATTTAATTATAAGTAGAATCATAAATTTAGTAAAAGAAGCCCTGGAATTTAATACCCTTTCACTTGATCAAAAATTTAACAATTTAACTATAAAAATTAAATTTACTTTTAAATTTAGCCGTTTGATGATGTGATGGGTGATGGGTGTCAATTTTTTAATCAAAAGTGACAGCTGCATAGGAATATGTCAATATAATTGCAACTTTTGATTCAAAATTTTACACCTTGGGATTTAATAAGGATATATGTTCAATAAGTTATATACCAAAAGTCCCATAAAAAAAAGTATCGTGTTTCACTCAAGTGAAGTGCTAAAACCCAATTTAAATGAATGTGGTCCTGATTTTAAAACCTGAATTGAAAATAAATGAGCATTACGCGATTAATTTGGAATTTTCGAAGCAATTTCGTTGCATGTAGATTTCAAGCTTTTCAACATTCAACAATTGATTAAAAGGCCAGTAATAATGGACTGGGACGTAATGAATCGGCGAAAGTAAATTATTCCGTCGACAGAGCTCAATACATTGAAGGAGAACGGATCGTGAAATTGAAAGGAGAATCAAAGAGGGAGGAAAGGGGAGAGATGGTAAAGAAGCAAGAGTTGCTTGCATTTCTGGCATTAAACGTTGCTTCAGAGCAAAACCACCGTTGCTATTGAGAAGTTCGTTGTTTGCAGTGGGTGATGATGAGATATAGGGAAAATTAGATGGAAGGGGCCGCTAACGTTATTATTGCTTTCTAGGATATGTTTGTTCTTTAACTTATTTAACAAGTGAGGAAAAAAACAGTCTAATAATCACCCATTTTCCATATTTTTCGAAAAATTTATTGCTAATTTTGAAATTAATAACGATATTATTATATGGAGACGAAAGTCTCGTTGAAATATGAAGTAACTCAAACGGTTTGTTCCGTCACGATTGCCTCGTCGAGTCCTGAAATTATTGATTCGTTCCACAGTCTACTCCCTCCCCCAACCAACCCTTTCCATTCTCTATCTCCCTTGGTTTTCTCTCCTCTCTTTCTCTCTCCCTCTTTCTCTCTTTCTCTTTTTCTCTTTTCATTTCACCTAGACAACCCTCCAACCACGTATTCGACTTCCGAATCAAACTTTACAGCACCCATACGTCTCAATTCCATTTTCTAGAAGTTTCTTTGGGAGTGAGGGAAAATGTGAAAAAGAAAGTATATATCGTGGGAGGGATGATCCAAATCCAAATCGTGTCTACTCTGAATCTTACAAGAGAAATTCTTCGTCCTCCGAATCCATCGAGTGTTTGATACTCAAATCTATTATTTATCAATGGCAAAATTTTACCCAAAAATCAACCCTCGAAATCAGTAAACATAATTTAAAATTCTAATGATTTATAACTGAGAATTTAATTTCAATTTTTATTACTCCCCAAAAGCGCTCCTAAATAAAATAAATTACTCTTAAAAATGAGGGAACATTATTCTCAAACAGATAAAAAAGAGAAATGGCTTTTTCCAGATGGGAAATATTTCTTATTTAATTTGGGAAATATTTCTGTAATGATTTCGTAATGTTGAATTGTCTAGACAGGGGTTATATGAAAATATATAATACTTTCCTTGTTAATTAATGGGGCATGCTGGATTCAACAAACAATGCGTCAATTAGGTGAAGTAATTAGGCGGATGTAACAATGCCTCTTTAATTACACCTTGTATACTCAAACGCAAAGGCGAAAGACCACCCGAGTGTTGACGTGATATACATATACTATGCATAGTACACTTGATTTGAGAATTCAGTTCCCATCCTGTTTCCACGATGCAAACGCTAAGTAATTAGGGACTCGTTTGTCGGCAAACTGTTCAGCTAGATATCGCTTAACACTTGCGTTTTCAAGATCATCCTCTCATCATCAACCATAGGAAGAAACGCGTGTCTCTCGTCTTTCATTTGTGACACTTTCCGTTTTTGAGTTAAAGCAAACACGATAAACATCTTTTTTCTTTAATGAAGTATATAAACAATACTTATAAAGCTTATTTATTAGTTATCTTATTTTACTTTTTTATGTATTTAATGTGTTTTTTTTTAGATTTATCGATTTTATCGTAATTCACAAAGAATCAAAGAAAAAAGCAATTATATTTTCCAAAGGCTATCCATAGTTGTTATCGAAGTGGAAACAAAATGCTTCCTTATGCTCAGCATTATTCAAAATTGTTAGTAATTGTACGATCGACTTTATGAGGTCGTAAATTTATGTTATCGATGTTATTTAATAGCAGTCGCTAATCTGTAACAAGGCAAACTTCAATTCGTTTCGATTGGATGATTCTAGAAAAATAAATGTACTATGGCTGAATTCCTTTGGAAGTAGTTTCTAAGACAAACTCCAAATGCTTTTATATTCTGTGAATGAGTTTTACAAATTTTAATAAATCATAAATTGCCCAGTAGAAGTATCTGTGACATTTTACAAGTAATTGTTCAACGAGCTTAATAGATTACATACTCAGAAGTGAAAGACGAGAGAGAAAGTACCTGATGAATATGTTTTTTATTGAAAAAAGAGAGCGAGAGAAAGCCACTTTATTTTTTCTTTGTCTTTATCTCTCTCGGGGAATCTGCATCTTGCGAACACTTGTCGCATCCGCTAGGATTGCAATATTCACTGATTTGTTTTTTAAAGTCCCAAGCGTCCCTAAAAAACGTCTGGTAACTTAATTACTATTATTTTTCTTCAGTTCGAATTGCCTTAATTCAGGCTTTCTCGCTTATTATTTTATATAAAACATAATTAAATATTTCCAAATAATGACAATAACTCTCACTTTTATTTTTTCCTTTTACAAAATACTTTGATGCATATCTAATTTTGATATAATTACTAAAATTAATTATTGAATCTAATCCACCCGCAAATTGATGTTTCCCCACATCGATTGTATCTGTTCTTACTCACACTTGTATACGATTGTAATCGCAGATTAACTGCAGACAGAATTACTAGTTTTACGTGCAGGTGCGATAAGAGTAACAAACCCTCCCGGTGAGCACTATCGCTAATGGCATTTTAAGTGGAGAGTTCATAAATTAAAACACGCATTTGACTTACCCCACTGTCACTATACTGATTTCATAAACAAAAACTTGTACATTTTTAATCTTTAATTGAAAAATTTTCTTTTTATTCGCCGAGATTGTAAAACATATAAAGGGATGTTTGTCTCGCAGTTTGTCTGAAACAAGGAATCAGTTTTTTCTTTGGTCAGAGCCAATATGTCATCACACTTAAATTGCTCTTTGCAATATTGCAAATAAAGACTTACCTAAAGTAAGAGCATTAGACTCTCAAATTAGGAAGTTAGAGGAGTAGCATTGACGTATGTGGGACGTGTAAAAAAATGTCGGCAGTCTGGGCTGTAGTTAAAAGGGGTCCTTGGTCGAACCCAGGACGAAGGGGGCATATATTTGCATGCTCGATCGCGTCTCGACTACTCGGCGGCGGATTCCTCTTCTTATTGGAACACCGCGAGGTAACCCGACGTCATTTATCAGATTCTATCTCTTTGTCTTCCTTCGTTTGTGCTTCTGTCCCACCTACCCGCTATTCCATTTTTTCGCGGGACCCATTTTAATGGAATCAGATTAAGCAGCTCGCGGTAGAAAAGGAATGACTCCCTGCAGCCACAGTTGTTGACTGCGGTAGTCTCCACTTGAGCGCGAAGATTGCGGGGGCGACGCAACACAACATTGGATGCTATTTCAAGTCTGAGGACGAGGGTGTAGAAACTGCAACTTGTGGATGCTTAAATCTATAGGCCAGGCTGTCTCCAATACATATTTCTCAAGTACGAACTCAGTTGTCACTTGTTGATCTCAGAACTCGCAACTGTCCTGCATTTGAACTTAGAATCTTTCTGTTCTCCAACAATATTGATGAGAAAAATGGTTCTCTTTCACAAAATGACGAATGATTGTTCCGAAACTTCTTATAAAACTCGTTCATCTTCACCTTTACATGCAAATTGCCTTTTTGCTGTCGAGATCCTATCCGCTGTCCAATTAGTCGCTATTATCATAAAAATGATCTAAATTTCAAAACATGATTAATTTAAAGTTACTTTGAATAATGAAGTATCTTTTATGAGTTGTTTCCTCTTTCAACGAATACTTTTTTGGCTCGAAATGTTTTATACAAGTTTCTCTATTTATTATCCAATTAAATCTTTCTTAAGATAAATCTTGAACGAAATATTTCTATTGCCAACAATGATGATTTGCAATTCAAATGTATTAGAAGATTACGTATTGGTATACTTGTGAAAAATATTGATGTGAGCAAAATCTTGGTTTAAGGAATTTTAAGTCTTTATAAAAAGTGTTTCGCAGTGCGTATTCAAAATTTGAATATTTAATAATATTAAATATATCTCTCACTAATCCGATAGCGCTGCAAAGCTAAAATTATTTTTGAATACATTTCCTCTTCGACGTTTTTTTAACGAATGGAAGGAAGGCGAAGGAGCCAAGCTAGGTAGAAAAGTAAAAAGTGGAAACAAAAAATAAAGAAGGAAAGACGGAAGGATGAGAAATGAATGGGAAAAAAGGAAGTATGGTTACATATATCTACAATTCTACCCGTACATCAATCCCGACGGGATGATTTACGCGGCGGCCATCAATTCCAGAATAACTCGGTAATAACTCCGTTAAAATATTGCTCGCCGCCGACGTGAATAAGTCGGACGGGGCCGCGAGTCCGATTAGATTGAGTCGGGACTCGTGAAATAATGGAAAAATCGAGAGGGGTTCACCGAAGAGGGATGTAGTTTTTCACCATTTTCCTGATTCTACTTTCAACTCAGCATCACACCCCAAGAAATCATATAAAGACCGAAAAGAATTAATCGACAAAAAACCTTGGAACTTCATTTTCTTAGAAAATGCAACGTGGTTTTGATAATATTAATTTTTTCAACATACATTAATTGGAGAAAAAAGTTTCTTTTTCAGTAAAAACTTTCTCCTAAAAGCTTTCACAATGATTAGAACAACTGATAGTAAATATACAGCCTTGAACTTTTGACTTATTTTCGATCACTATATAGTTACGAAACTTTCCCTTAAAAGCTTTCTCCGTGGTTAAGGTGATAAGAAATAAACAACCCCAAACTTTTTACTCATTTTCGAACATTCTAGTTGCGAAACTTTCAGTGTTCAGATCGCAGTCGACGATTTCTGTGACGAATCGAAAAGTGAAACTCGAAATTTTTTGTTACGCGAATAAAAATGTTAATCAAGTGCAATATCATTTATATCATCATTTCTTTTATTACCCAGATCTTATCTGTGATGGTTCGAAGCCTAGATAATGATAGTTGGTTAGAGGAACTACTAAGGTACGTTACCAGTGAATCCAAGTCCAAACATATAATATTGATTACGGAGGCTGATCAGAGGTTTCAAAATATAAGTATTGATAACATTCTTCGAGGAATTAAGCGATGCAATCCTTCAAGAAGTATAACTTTCGACGAAATGGACAATTGGAGCAATAACAATCTAATGCAACTTTCACCAACCAGGAATCTTAAATCAACAACATTATTTATTCTGCTTCTCAACTCGACAAATTCTTCATATGGGTCTCGTTTAGCTCGTCCAATCAAATTCTTGACACACGTATCTGGAGTGAATAGCCGTCCAAACGTGTTAATAGTACATCTGCCAGCAGAAAAAGGTAACTTCGAATACAGAAGGTTATTGAGAGATATGTGGCGCAAGCAGTTTTTGGACGTCACAATTCTTCAAATTATTGAAAGAAAACTTTACAAACAATATCGATCAAAAATCTGGCAGAGGAATTCGAAGGAAACTGCATATGTCTTTCACTTCAACCCGTTCACTGGAATTTATGATAAACAAAACTTTTCTACTGGATCCCAACTATTTCCCAACAAGCTTCTAGATATGAACAACCACGTAATGAAGGTAGGCTTGACACATGATCCACCTTCTTCAATCGTAGAGGAAAATCTCCCTGGACAACCAATCCAGATTTCCGGACCGATTGCAAATATCTGGAATGCTCTGAGTAAGAAGTTGAATTTCAAGATGAATTTTATTCTACCTGAAGAGAAAATTGGATTACTTGGCTGTAATAAAACCGAATTTACCGGTATTTACAAGAAAGTTTTGCAAAATGAATTAAAGTTTATTGTAACTTATGCATACTACTTTAATTACTGCAAAGGTAGTCCTTTGTATGCTACCACTCGTTTTTTGGATGCAGACGCATACGTTGCTATAGTAGTCAGGGTATTTGATGACACTTCAAAATTTACACTGCCAATGAAAACCTTTTATACTCTTGTCATCGCTGGTATTGTGATTAATGTCATTTGGGCTGTGTTGATTTTCTTGAAGTTTGACAATCGAGTTTGGCAACCAATAACTATATTCCAATTGATTGCAGGATTCACTGTCTGCAATGAACCACAAAAGTGTGTAGAAAGAATTGTTTTCTTTAGTTTACTAATAACACAGATTCTCATTTCGTGTTATCTGTACACAAACTTAACAGATGTCAACATCTCATATAATTCCACGTCGGAAATAAACTCCATCAATGATCTCAAAAACTCAAGCCTCACACCAATGATTCATGCATTAGTGACAAAATTTGTACAAAAGGATGGTGAAGATGTAATGAGTTTTGTTGCAGACAAATATCTTCCATTTCCGGATAATGGACTAGCAGAAGACTGTTTGAATTATATGGCAAAGCACAGAAATGTCACTTGTATAACAAAGGCAATAGTGGCAGAATCTCTACTGTTTAAAGAATATGGAAAATCAGAACTAGCACCTATGAAAATATTGAAGGATCCTTTGTGGAATAATTGGAGAATGTTCATATTGGAACCAAACTCACCATACGTTGAACGTTTTAATCAGATGCTTTTGGATCTTACGGAAAGTGGATTAATATTAAAGTGGAACAAAGAAGGTGGTAGGATCCGCGGAAACCGATCGCTACAAGAAAAATTTTATTCTGCAAAATTATCAATCGGAATCTTGATTGTGCCTGCTATTGGATACTTTATTGCTTTGGTTGCATTTATTGCTGAAGTGATATTTTCTGTTCGGAAAACAAAATAATCTAAAACTTTATTTTATTTTACAAATATATCTTCCATTTTCGGATAATGGACTATTATAGCCAAAGACTGTTTGAGTTATCTAGAAAAATACGAAAAGTTCACTTGTATAACTGATAATAATTATTCTTAAAATTTATCGATAAAAATCTTTATTGTGTCTGCTATTGGATACTTAGTTGCTTGAGTTACATTTATCGCTGAAGTACTGATTACTGCTTTCAAATCAACTAGCAAGCGATTTAGGGAGCAATTATGTGATGAACTATGTACCGAAAACAGGTGTGTATCAATTGCAGAATTTGTCGTAAACTTGTTTAATAATAATCAATAGAAGAAATGAAATATGAAAAAGATACCGTTACTCTCAATTCATTACTTAATTTATTCCCTTCAAACTTGAATTTATACTCAGTGGGTATTTGAATTGCGAATTTCATTTGTAAGTCGACCAATTTGCGTTACGATATTTCTTCGTCTTTCTTCGCAGCAGCTTGGGGAAATCTGACCGTAATAAAACGAAACTTTTTTAATTCCACCCTCGAACTCAGACGTCACAGACATATCAAATATCAATACTGCTCTTGAAACGAATCACGTGAATTGACAAAATATTTTAGCGAAATAAAAGACGACGGCTATATTCAGCAATTTTGAAAGTATTTTTTTTTAATTTTCACCATGCGGTGGTTCAATTGTTCTTGCATTAATTTTAATTAAATTCAAACTTTAGTATCTCTCCATTATTGAAACATTCGAAAATTAATTAGCCTTAATTATAATACATTCCAAATGTCATGCTTCTAATTTAATGTCCTTCAATTTTCTATGCATTGAAAATTAACTTCAAAGTGTAATTCGAAAGTTATCCAGTTCCATTACTTGAAAAAATTTCAAGGTATCAACTTCCTGAAATATAATATTTTTTTCCACTTTTCTGAACTATTACGCGTTTTACTATTTACCATTGCGTGTATTGAAAAAAGTTTTTCGAAGCTCGTGAATATCGAACCTGTCAATTGAAACTATTTTTCTACTGCGGAAAAAAAAGAACACACAAGTAGAACATTATCCACCCTTTGCTTGTATAGCGATAAATATTACTTTCTGACATTTTTCAAACGGAAAACTCATTTAAAAGGGCCGTAAATATACAGGGAGACTGAAGTAATCTGCGGTGTAAAACATATAGGCTGTTAGTTTTGTAATATAGAGTCCAATAAAGCAACTCTTTTCTTATTCTTTCAATAAACGGATTCAAGAATAAATGCTCCCCAGCAAAGCAACATATCGCTATAGTTATAAAACTACTTTGAAATGTAAATATTTGGAAAGAAATGAACACTGATTTTGTTACATTTTAGCATTTGAGATTTTGTTCGAAGAAATTGAATTTTGAATTCATTACAAGTTGAAAAGTTATAACCAGAAATCTGAAACTGAAAGGTGAATTACAAACTTGAAATTGAATAGCTAGATGAATTATTCTTCTTCGTCTTGTTGAATTTCAAATTGAAGTTTGTAAGAATCTTGAAACAGTGTAACAGCCAACAGTATTGAATGGACACAAGCTCGAAGCAAAGACGGAAAAAGTTTCTTCGTTTCATTAAGTCGTCAAAAGCCGCAAGCGGAACAATAGCTTTTCAAAATGGGAAAAGTTCCCTTGCGCCTTATTCTTCCATTTTAGCTGGATTTTTCTGCTATTCCCTCCTTTATATGACGCTTGAAACAACGGAATTTTAGAACAAAAGAAAACGAAAAATAAACCTCCTAGAGAATAACTTTGATCTTCTTTTTATCTATTTTATTCAACACATTACAGTAAGAATTCTTACTCTTTAACTTTTATTTATTTTTTCCATCTCAGATAAAATTTCCATTCAAAAATCCTTCAAATATTAAACAATTGTCTTTAAAATAATTGGTAGTGGACGTGAAGATTTATAAAGTATGTAAATAAAGGAGCTGATAACCAATCTTTCATTATTAATCTTGGAGGCGCGTCGAGAATAGCAGATTAAGCTTTTCATATTGAATTTACCACAAGTATTTCCATAAACATAAATACCGCATAAATTATATTTTTAAGTACCTCTAAGCCCAAAAGAGAAGTTTGTAACTCGTTGACACAGGCTGATTCTCATTTAAGCGGTATGTTGACCGCATTATCTGAGTTATTTATACACGTATAGAGTGTGTATGATTCAGAGTGCAACACAGTGATTTATGAACACTGTTAAAGTATTAACACAATGTATATGTCCAATGCAATGTATCTACAGATTTTAACGCAATCTTTAGAATTTATGATCCTTGATAAATTTTACTAAATTCATACATATTTTTGAACATAATCTAAAATTTCTTTTCAATAGAATTTTCAGATGAAAAAATCTGCCCGCTTAGGGAGGCAGATTGAATGAATGAATGAATTTTGTGGCAAAAATTTTGCAATTCGGGCGCCATATTGAAATTTCTAATTGTTCAAAATGACTTGATAACCTCATATTCTTTAACTTCAGACATCGCGTCAACGATCTAGACCGGTTCCAAGATGATTCCAAGCCTGTGAATCTTTGAAAATTGGATTTAAAAAAAATGCCTTCGAACATCATGTTTTTTTTTTGTTTCAAACTGCATTTTTCGCACAAAAAATAATTTTTTTCGATTTAGAACCGGTCTAGATCCTTGACGCGATGTCTGAATTTAAAGAATATGACGTTATCAAGTCATTTTGAACAAATAGAAATCTCAAAATGGCGCCCGCATCGCCCGAATGAATTTTCTGGGAAAAATTTTTCAATTCGGGCGCCATTTTGAGGTTTCTAATTGTCCAAAATGACTTGATAACCTCATATTCTTTAACTCCAGACATCGCGTCAATGATCTAGACGGGTTCTAGATCGAAAAAAATTATTTTTTGTTTGAAAAATGCAGTTTGAAACAAAAAAACACGATTTTCCAAGGCATTTTTTTTTTAATCGAGTTTTCAAAGACTTACAGGCTTCGAATCATCTTGGAACCGGTCTAGATCGTTGACACGATGTCTGGAGTTAAAGAATATGAGGTTATCAAGTCATTTTGGACAATTAGAACCTTCAAAATGGCGCCCGCATTGAAAAACTTTTGCCAGAAAATTCATTCGGGCAATTCGGGCGTCATTTTGAAGGTTCTAATTGTCCAAAATGACTTGATAACCTCTTATTCTTTAACTCCAGACATCGCGTCAACGATCTAGACGGGTTCCAAGATGATTCGAAGCCTGTAAGTC
>UCOH01004904.1:0-27451 GCA_900474275.1 Synergus japonicus
TATATATATATATATATATATATATATAGAATAAAAAAATCTAAATAACTTTAAACGTATTTTTTTCATAAAAAATATAAAATTTTAATATTTCGTTGATAATCTATTTTTATAGTAGAAAAGTAAATTATTCCTTTTTAAATATTCACTTGGTGAATAGCTTTTTCATAAAAATGTATGTGGAATAAGGAAGCCTCCATTCTTCAAGTGTAAACAATTATAAATGAAGAAGAAATAAAACGTAAAAATATTTCATTGACAGGTCGAATCATGAGCAGAGCCTAACTATGACAAATGGAACTGCGAATATAATGGCCTTATCTACTTGAAGATGCAACCGATAAATTAAATATCGACATGGCACATTATCTTATTCAGCCGCAGTATACAGTGAATATGTACACAGGGCGCGCATTCGCAATGACGGCCATTAGCTGTAATTATCTAAAGAAAAAATGATCCAGGTACACGGAGCGCACCGGCACATCAGGGACGCGTGGGTGTTCCGCGGCGACCCTATGGTGCCCCAACGATCGGGCGTCGTCTGTGTTAATTTATTTAAATTACAGCGCAAATGCCATTTGGCCAACCGAGCGATTCGCCATTGTCATGGATTTTCTTATTTATTGGCCTGCTGGCCCTATGTGTACATTGCGGTGAATACTTCACCCACGACAAGAACGCGAAACTCGACTGGCACGTGAATCGCTTCGCGATCTTGTGACATTCCCTGAAAAATGTAGTTTATAAAATAATGTTACAAAATTCATTAATGTAGAAAATTCATTTTCGACGAAAAATCTTTATATTTTATTATGGGGTATTATTTAAAAATGAGGGAATAGGGTAAAAACTTAATTTTTAGCCACTTTTCCTTTTCCCGAAAACAGAATGTGTATTCTTTTTATAACCAGAAAATAATATCGTTGAAGACTTTCTCTATGAAAAATATTATATCCCTTGCCGACGTCAGTCTCTAATGACCGTTAAAGAAAACGTTACTGCAAGTAATTAATATTCCAAACCCAGCGCCAGCGACAAAGATGTCGACCCTATGAGAGTGCGAAGAACGAGAAAAGAAAAGAAATGTCTCAAAGTCGTTAACCCATCCCTTATTCCCAGGCTACAAGTGTCAGCAAAAAATACGAGAACACCAGCTGTTCGATCTCTCAATGAATGAGAATATTAAGTTATCTACGAATTCATTTATCACGAAATACGTCATCAAATCGCCTGAAAAAATCGCAAAAATAATTAAATTTGATTAGTAATAATTAAAGTCACATGAATTTTGCATATCATAGAAGCCAATTATATTTTTTATAAGCGAAAAATCAATTTTCTCTTGCAATCCTTATGGCATAAAAGTCATATCTACGAAGTGTCGAGTAGAATAATATTTCATTGTTGCGAGTATTTACATAATAATAAATCCGTCCAAAGGAGGAATGGTAATGTCTCGCATTATGGTTGCTTTATTATCGATTGTATCGGCGTTTTCCGATAGCTAGATGCAAAAAGATAGCGGGCCAATAATTCTTTCCGAGAGAGGAAAGTTTCATTGAGAATAATATACATCAGATTTATTTTACAAAACTTATCACACTAAACTAAGTTACATATACACAGACACTGCTATACAAAACTTAAAAAAATTATGAGCTTCATTCTCTTGCATAAATAATATTTTGTCGTCGACAATGCATTTTTTAACCTTTACTTTTTATTTTTTGGGAAAAAATGCACCCTCAAGAGTAAATTGCGACACGGTTTTAATTAATTACATTAATTACAAGATTGCAAAAGTCTCACGAGTTCTCTTCACGAGCGGGAGACTTTATTTCTAAGTGTGTTTGCTGAACCTAGAATTTATTATACAAATTAAAATAAGGCTTTTTGATAATAAAATTAGTGCTGAACTTGCGGACTGACATTCATTGAGCACCTTCTTCTGGCGTTGAGCGTACAATTTTCGATTTATGCAAGTAGGATTTAAGTTAAAATTGAAAATTCCGATAATGATCATTCTAAGTCTAATTGTAACTTCCTACAAATAAAGGCAACATTTTTATGTTTGATTATTCATTTCTGAATATTTGTCATTATCAAAGAAATTTATAATTGTACGCACTGCATTATTTCATAACTATCATACTCTTATCAGTATTTTCGTAAGCTCATCCTATTTTGGCATTCGTGAAGTTCACAGAATTGCTAAATTAGTTTTAATTTTAATTAAATAGATTATGTCTTGACTCGCATCTTGCATCTTGCATTTCGTATTTCTTCGAGTTGTGGAAGCGATCAGAGAGTGGCAATCACTTTGCTCTATTGCTTCAGTTGAGTCATGTAAAATTGAAATATCACTATCTGAGGATAAAAACCCATCTGGCGCAACCAATGAGAACTATGACAGTTACATGGTTGTACACTAAATTAAATAAATTTCACATCCATATCACTTTCACTTAAGAGAAGAACGATCTTGTCCCATTTCCCACAAAGGTCTGTATTTGTTTGGCTGCACCCTGCAGAATTAAGAGAATGATTAAAATTGATGAGTGCAAATTGTAAAGCTTGAAATTTTGAATTTAACTTACCCTGATGGCACCGCCGAGGAATTGACTGAAAGCTCTGGTGACACCGATGGCAGCATTTACAACTTGACTTCGAACAGAGTCTCCACCCGTATTTGGATTAGTTTCTCCGCTAACAGTGTCAGAGGAACCTCCAAAATTAAATCCACCAAATAATGGAGGTGGATATGTCGAACTTGGCTTCCACGTTGGAGCTGCTGGCCTCGGTCTTGTGGTTGTTCTAGTAGTGGTTGTAGTTTGAGGTCTTAAGGTCGTCGAAAAAGCTGTTTCTACATCTTTCTCGCGACCCTGAAATAAAATATTTCAAGTTACTTTAAAATTTTAAAAGAATTTAAAATATTTTAAAAGATTTAAAAAAAAACTACTAGTTATTGCAGATATTTTTGAAACGATTATAAAAATAAGATTTAAAATATTTTAGAAAATGAAAAAAATTAAAGGTGTACTCTTACAGCTCGGAGAAGCTGTTCTCTAAGCTGATTGGCTGGGGTAGAAGGCTCGATACCCTCAGCTTTAAGCAATGCAGCCAGCAGTGCAGCTTCGCTTGAGCCAATTTCTCCTTTAGGAGCTGGTGGAAGATTAGCCTGGCCAGTCAGGATTGCTCTCAAAAAGGCTTCATCGTCTTTCGAGATTGCAACTTTTGATGCGGAAGTCGAAGATTCTGTCTTCGTTCCTAAAAATAATAAATGTAGGAATAGAGAAAAGAAAATATGTAACAATTGTTTTTTAATATTTCTGACAAAAGTTTTCGATACAAATTCTATCTGAATAAATCTGAACCATTCCGAAATCTGTATCCGAGCGAATCGAAAGAAACTTCTCAACCCAAATCAATCCAAATGAATTCAAGGCTTTCAATCTGAATGAATCTGATTGGCTCAAATACAGACTTCTGAATAAAACGGATTCAGACGGATAGAAATTACTCTATACGAAACTTTCGTCAGAGATGTTACCAAGTTTTAAAAATCTGAAGAAATAATCCCTCACCTATATCTTGAGCTGCATTTAGAAGCGCCATGAGAAACTTAGCATCATCTTCCGGTGAAAAAGTTGAACTCTGACTTTGAGTTAATTTCGCATTCTGATCATTAACTTCGAATGCAGAGCTACTCGCAGCTTCTAAGTTTGTGTTGACCTTTTCCTTTGAGATCAGAACTTCAGGCGTTACTTGAATAGCACTTTGAGTCGAAGAGGGTACTTGAATATTCGAAACCACCCTTTCTGTAGTCTGCACTATCCTTTGCGTAGTGGAGACTGATTTCGCGGTTGTCGCTGGTCTCCTATTGGTCGTAACTGGCTTCCTATATATCACTGGAGTTGGGGTCGTTGTTGGTGAGCCGAAAAGATTTCCTCCGAAGAGAGCTCTCAGCAAGTTTGCACCAAATCCTAAGGGAGCTGGAGTTGTTGTCCTTGGTCTTGGCTTGGCAGTTATCACAACTTGTCTGGTAGATCCAGAACTTCTAGGGGTTACTCTCACAGTTGTACTAGTTGCCCTTGGTGTTGTAGTTGTGCTTGGAGTAGTAGTTGTTGTAGTTGTTGTTGATGTTGTAGACATAGGTGTTGTGGTCGTTCTTGGAGTTGTGGTTGTGGAAGTAGTAGTAGTAGTAGTAGTAGTAGTAGTAGGTGGAGGAGGAGGAGGAGGAGGAGGTGTAGTTGTAGTTGTAGTCGTAGTTGTAGTAGAAGTTGTAGTGGAAGTTGAAGTAGTACTTGTGCTCTGATGATTAAAAACAGGTCTCAAATTCTGATTTATGTTCTCGATAGAATTCGGAGTCGAAATTTTGATCTGATTAGCAGCAATACTATTCAAAAGTGTTTTCCAAGGGTTTACAACCACGGAGTTAGTCGATGTGACAGGTTTCCAAGTTGCAGGAGTCTTCTGCGTCGTGGAACTTGGGAAGAGATCAATTATTACTGGACCAGACTGAGAACTTGGTTCTGTGTCGATTAATAAATTTGGAGAGGCATTAGATGGCTGAATTGCTTTTGGTGATCTTGTCGGTCCTGCTTTACCAAGAGCGAGAGACAATATCTGAAAAATATTTCACCAAAGATTAATATTTCAGCCGATTAGTATCTCTCATCAATCAATTCTATTTTAGCAATCTGGTTGTGTATTCTTCGAGTGTAAGATCATTAGATTCACCGTTTACTCGGTGTTTGTCTTATAATTGATTACTAGTGGGAGCCTGTCATCGAAATCGCCGGAGGCTCGACGTAAAAACTATCAATACAAAAGATTGCGATTAAGTCTGATGTCTGACGTCACTCTCATTACTGTTCTCAATGCCAATGGTGCATAAAATAACAATTGCGTTCACAAAGTAACCAATAATAAATATGTAATCGTTCACGATCACGCACTTCTCTTGGAAAAATATAAAAAAGAACAAAAAAACGAGTGAGAAAAATAAAAGAATTACTATCTATAGTACAGAAAAAAATATCATTAATGTAATTTTGAGTAATGTCAGATAGTGTACAGTTACTTGTAATAAAGGTAATAAATATGATATTTCACTGATACTTTTTAAGATCGCAAAAGATAAAATATTGAGAAAGAACATGATGTGCAAAAATACTTCAAGGTTGTTTAAAACGTCTGCATTGGTTCAATTCCTGACGAGTTGGCTCTACTTTTCTTTGTCACTGTGAAGGTCGTAAAATAATTAACATAGATATTATTTATAGCCAAAACGACCTTTCTTCCTGATATGCTTCAGATTTTAGAAATGTAACGATCCAGGAAGAACCTCAAGGTTTTACTATAAATATTATTATGCGTTTTATCTCTGAAGATTTTTTAATCTACATCTTTTACATGGGCAGCGGCATTGGAATCGATAAAAACTCGAGTTTTAATTTTCTGGATTAAGGAACTTCTCAGTTGAGAGTTTGAAAATTATGAAAGAAAAAATTAATCGAATAATTCGATTAAATTTTTTTAAATATATATATATATATGTGTGTGTGTGTGTGTGTGTGTATAATAACAGTAATTTACCCGGAATTATATTTGATTTTAAGGAATTCCAAGGGATTTTAATGAATTTCAAAATATTTTAAACGATTTCAAACGATTTTAAATGATTTTAAAGAATTTCTCGTTATTCTAGACGAATGAAAAGGTTCTTTTTGAAGATTTCAAAGGATTAAAAAAAATACTAGTTATTTCATTATTTTATGGAACGATAGCAATAAGTAAAACACTTCTCGAGAGAATGTTCCTCAATGTCTAAAGTTAAATTAACTTTCTTTTTTCCTCCTATGAATCAGCACTACAGTTTCAATCAGTTTTACAACTTTTTTTCCTACAACAAGCCAAAAACAGTGTACGACCTTCTTATCAATTTATCCTGAAATGGCGAGTATGTTAATAAAATAAAATTACGCAATGATTCGATGGTGCAAACGGTGAAAGGATAATAAACGTCTAAAACTCCTACTTGTACTTTTTGCTCGAGACTAAGAATAGCGAATTCATTCAGCCGCATGTTTACCGCTATTAGTTAATAACAAAGCTAGAAAAAGTCAGAAATACGTGTTCTAATTTAAAGACGATTATTAACCTCCCTTGTCTTTTACAATTTTTTTCCATTTTTGCGCAATTGTCTTGTAAGAAACGTAATTGCAAAAATTGTAAACGTCTAGAAATTAGGTTTAGTATTGCTATAAAATTTATGTGAGTGATGAGCTGCGATTGATGCAATAGGACTTTTATTGCTTATTGTTTAGTTAAGAATATGGTTTATCTTAAAGAAAAATATAAATTATGGATGAGAAGATTTCAATGAAGATATCTATGAAATAATTAAATATATTGTGTACATATTAAATTTAAAAGAATTTTCCCTAATATTAAAAATAAGATCAATATTTAATTAATTAATAAAAAAATACCTTATTTGCCAGAAGCTGTTCAACCTCAGTCAGTGTTTTTGGAGTCGTACTACCAAATCTGGGAGCGTTTAACTGAAAATTGATTTCTTAAGTAGAAAAGAAGATTATTTTTTAAAGTTATTTTTAAAAATTTAGTTACCAGAGTATTGAGGAAGGCTAAATCGTCATAAGTAGTACCAAAAGAGTTTTGTTTTGGCATGTTTGTAGTGAATAATCCATTTGAAATGGTCATTCTTGGTGGAGAAGAAGTAGTAGTTGGTGGTGTAGTAGTTGATGGTGTAGTAGAAGGAGCGGAAGTTGTGGTAGAAGTTGTGGATGTTGAAGTTGTAGTTAATGCAGAAATTGCAGATGAAACTCGAGTCGATATGGGAGTGAAAATTTCAACAAGAGGATTTACTGGTTTGGCTGCGACTGGGTTATTACGAGAATTTACATCATCCTGGAAAAATTCAACATAATGTACATTTTACCACATCATAATTTATAATCATTCGAGTGATCACTGATCAGCCTCTCGTAAACATCTGAAAAATGATGAAACAAAATATAACTGACTAGAATATTTGATGCAACAGATGCAGAAATAGAAGGTGGATTTGTGGTGATTCCAAAGATTTGGTCAAGTGGATCCTTCCATGGAAAACCTGGTGGTGCTGTTACCTGAGCACCTGTTCTACTATTGGGTAGTAGATCAAAAGATGGTAGCTTCGATGCTGCTGATGCTGATCCAGAACTTGCTGCAGTCTGATATAAACAATAAATTATTTATCATTTAAGTTATACTTAAAGAAAAGGTCTTCGCAGCTCTAGATTATCTAGAATTATCAGGGCTCAGAATCTTGCGTAGTACGACTATGTTATCCGAATTTGAAAATATTTTGAGCCCTAAAAAGAGGAATATTGGAAATGATTTCACTCACAGAAACGGAATTGATTTTGACATTGAGAATTTGAGGGTTGGTATTGGGTTGATCGTTGGTCCAGTAATTGATAAATTTATCCTGAAACGTGAAGAAAGAGCGTTTGGTGTACAATACGATCGAAAGAAACTCTTAAATCATTGAACTCGTTTTTCTCTGGTTGTCTTACCTGTCCAATGTACACGGAGCTGCGTTGACCTCCGGCCTCTCTCGTCCTGGTGGCCTCGTCCCTCTCTCGGTCCTGAATAATCCGACCACCCTGTTGACTACCGTTCGAACCTGCGACGACATTAGAATTCGAGGAACTCGAACTTGTTGCAGATGGCATTGAACTTGTTGCGTTCTGTGCATCTATCACCTGTGGATTTGATAAAAAACAGTTAAAAAATATTCTTTCCAGTTTTAAAAGATTCAGAATACTTGTGGGGTGTCAAGATAGCAAAAGGAAAAACTTGGATTCATTTTTATATTCAAGTTTTTCAAAGCACTGTGCAAATCAAATATATACAAGAATGTACAAAATATAAAAAATATTTATAGAAGTGGTATTTAAAGAAGATTGAAGTGAAAGACATTTTTTCACGAAGCTAACTTTCTGTATTCCGAGAATCATATATTTATCTATAGCGAGTATATACAACTAATAATTATTCTGTTGAGTCGTAATTCCATAAATATCGAAATATGACGAAGGGTAATAAATTAATAATATGGAAATAAGATGCAAAAGAAATTAAAATGTGCTTTGTGGGAGTAACTACAAAGTGCAATAATGTGCAAAGTTTATCAAATTAAAAAATTTACAAGTTTACAAATATACAAATACTAAAGATTACGATTGCAAAAATATACAAAATTGCTTTTTACAATGAAATTTATGTACAGAGTTCAGCAGCAAAGTATCATGTTTCGATATTTTCTACCTGGAAGAAAAAGAAATTGAGAACAGTTAAAAAAGATTGAAATCGACGAGAATTTTACTGTTCGAAGTTTCTAAAACTGTGACAGTGTAATGATAGAAATTAAACTTGGAAAAAGAAGAATTAAGAAAAGGGAATATTAATTGCTCATTAAAACACTTAAAGAAACAAGTTGAAGAAAGAAAGAGAAAGAGAGAGATAGAGTGAGAGAAGAGCAAAGATACTTTATTATTTTATTAATTGAACTTGTTAGCAGTGTTTTTAATCGTGAATATGAACAATAATCAAACTTTTAATATTTTAATTGCTCAAATTGAATTTTAGAACATTCTGAAAAAATTATATAAAAAAAGGCTAAAATTGAAAGAATAAGAAATTTTATCTTGAATCGCAGTGAATACTTTTTTTTTTATTTCATTAGGATAAATAATTTTAAATCTTTTCAGATTTCTTAAAATTGATAGAAATATCTCTGTAATTCAAGACATTTGAACATCAATCAAATACTTCAAGCAAAGAAATAATATAAAAATAAATATCTACTTTGGGTCGAATGCAAATGAGTGGAGTAGTGTACCATTTTCTGGGTGGTGCTACCAACGCTACCAACTGTCGGGGACATGGGGCTGGCAGGTCCGACAGAGCCGATGGTATTACCAGACAATCCATTGTCAACATCATTGGAACCGAAGAAACCATTCGGGCTATCCAAATTGGCTATTGGTTTACGGTTATTAGAGAACGCAGAATTCTGGGGTTGGGAACCTTGGTTAGCCTGATTATCAACAATAAAAGGTGGACTGGGCCGGTTAGTGGTGGTAGTAGTGGTGCTAAGCGAGAATACGACTTCAACCGGATTACTTGGAGGGTCCGGTATTACCGTTCCATTAGGAAACTTGCGAACAAGTCTCCCATCCGGATAGATGCCGAAGATCACATATGGGCTGTCGACGTTCCTTGCATCAATCAGGTTGTCCTCTGGTCTTTTGCGAACGATCGTTTTATTCGGGTAGATTCCATAGACCAAGTAGTCCCTCAAAGGTGCAGTTGTTGAAGAACTCGAGCTAAACCTAGGAGCTGGTGTAATCCTCAATCCTCCGAAACGACCAAGATATGGAGTTGACATCGTTTCAGTCCTCATGGATGTAGTAGATGTAGTAGATGTAGTAGTCATGGCTGGAGTTGTAGATTCTTGAGATGTTGAACTCTGGATCTGATTGTTCATTGTTGTCATGGGCTCATTATTCGAGCTAGGTGACGTTGAAGCTGCTGTTGAAGTTGAAGTTGTCGTAGTTGTTGGAAGAGAGGGAGTGGTAGTTGGATCCATACTGACATTTGTGGTAGGATTTGTGGAAGGACTAGTTGGGGTCGTAAAGGAATTTGTAAGGTTTGTGGGAATCATGTTGGTACCTGCCGTCCCTTGGGCGGTTGCTGGCGTTGTATCCTGGAAACGTGTAAGCACAGTTGGAGTAAGAGTCGTAGGTTCTGGGATTGATTCGGGGGCCTCGGTGGTCAGTGTACCCATGGTTGTTTCTAAAGGCATATTAGAAGTGGTTTCCTCTACCATTTGAGTTTGTTCGCTTGAAGTGGGTGTTAATGTTGTATCCTGGATCCGGGTATCAATTTCCAGTGCTGGAGGTGTTGTAGGTGCTTTGGTAACTAAATCCGACAACATTGCGTACAAGTCTAAAATACTAGCGGTTTGAGTCTTAGGTGAATTTGTGCTAAAAGTGTCGGTAGTTTCGGTTGTTAGATCAAGTGCCGTAGTCGTTTGCTGTGCTTCATTAGTCTGCGAGTCTGAGGTTAGTACCGAAGGTTCTGAGACGCTAGTTGTCTCTAGGGTTTCTGTAGTTTCGACTATGCGTGAGGACATACTTTCAGTGGTCTCTAAACGCGTTATTGGGGTTGAATCTACATCTACTGGAGTTGTGCTTTCGGTGGTGTGGTTCCTATCAGTGTGATCTAGAAAACCACCTAAGAGGGTGGGAAGTTTATCAAGAGAGGAGCGATCTGTGTTCTCGAGGGTCTTCTGAAGAAGTAAAGACTGAGTGGCGTTTAGAGGTTTTGAGAAAAGCTTTGATGCTACGTTCATCAAACGCGAGATTAGATCACTGTCAAAGGGGAGAACACTCTCAGTGTCACTGTCATTGCCATTGATCCAAGATCGAGTTATGTTCATGAACTCATCTTTGGTAATCGCGATTCGCGGTTGAAGTGAAGTCTGATCTACCATTTCTGTAGTTGTGCTCATATTTTCATCTGAGCTCATCTCAATATTCAAAGAACTGTTAGAGACGGTATCCTGACTCATAGGAGTGGTTTGATCTACTATTGATGAGAGAGTGGTAGAGTTCAATTCAGATGAACTTTGGGTAGTGATTGTAGTCATTGGGGTTGTCATCTGAGTGTTGGCCTGGATTACCTGGGTTTTTGTAGTTGGATTTCGCAACTGCGCCAGGACTTCTAAAAAAGACTGCAACTTGGGGAATCGGGGATATCCTGTTACAGGTGCGATTGTGGAAGGATTGCTTGTAGTAGGCATAGTTGTCAATGGCACTGCTTTTGTGGATGGCATTAGCGTTGTAGATGGCATTTGTGTTATCGTTTCCGTTGTTGATGGCATTGTTGATTGGGTTTCTGTTACTGATGTTATTGTCGTTGATGGCGATTCTGTTACTGGTGCCATTGTAGTTGACGGCGATTCTGTTCCTGATGCCATTGTAGTTGATGGCGATTCTGTCACAGGTGAGATTGTCGTTGAACTACTTTCTACTGTTGATGGCGTTGTCGTCATCATTGGTGACTCTGCCGAATTAGCTGAAAATCTCGTGTCTATGGCAATCGAGTCCATCATTCCTTCTGTGGTAGTAATCAAACTCTCTGTGGATACCATTTGAGTTGTAGGTGATTCAGCTTCCGAAGTCATTTCAGGTTTCGAGGTAGAAGACATCTCGGTTGTTGTTTTTGTTGCAGGTGATTCACTGGAAGTTGTTACTTCAGAAACTGAAGAACTCGTATCAAAAGTTATGCCACCAACAAGAGTAGTCATCTCTGAGCTGGAGATCTGACTTGTAGATTCTATCGTATCTGGTGTTACGATGAAAATATTGGTAGTAGAGGATGATTCAGTGGTGCTAGTACCATCCAAACTAGAACTTGAAGCTTGAGTTGAAACTGCGGGCTCTGTTGTAAGATTATCAGGAGTGGTGTTTCCAACACTAGATTCTTCAGATGAAGCTTCGGTAATATCATTATTGACAATATCAGAAACGGAAGAAAGAGTCGTAACATCCTCGCTGGTTGTGGTACCTATCGTTGTTGTTTCAACTTGAATCCGGTTGGAAACTTCCACAAGGGGGGTTGTCATCATAGGGGGTGGATTAGTTTCAGATACGGTGGTCGCCTCAGAGGTGGTAGGTGATTTCGAAGTAGTGGGGGTGTTTTCAGGACTCTGGGTTGCGTCGAATGATCTGAGGGTTGCCTCCGGGGATTGTGTAATATCTGATGGGGTCGTGGTGGTGTCAGTGGTTGAACTAGCGGTTGTTACTGCTACTGTTATTGATTCTGTTTCATTGTTAGAACTGTTCGTGCCGTTAGGGTCGTTATCAGTGGGTCTGTCTACCTGTGCAACTCGTCCGAGTTGCTTTAAATTTGTCTGTAGCTGTTCGTTGGTAATACTAGCTGATTCTAGTGCCTGATAGAAGGTGACGATCTTGGGTTCTCCATTATTCGAGACATCGATTGGTGGAGGCAGGCCAGAATTCTGTAAACATAAAAAAATGTGCGTTGTGCGTGCTGTACAGTGCATGATGAATTCACTTAAATTAAATACAAGACTTGGGGCCCGAATCTCTCAAAGTACGAACGACCTACAGGGAAGATAATATACATATTTGTTTTGGGTATTCACAAATGATAAATTAAGTTCATTTAAAGGATATCTCAAGTATTGGAAACCATACACCATCTCTTGGTTAATCCTAGAACTACCTGAAGAAGACAAAATGCGAAACGGGTTCTTTAGATCTAAGAGGATTTGCATATACATATGTATGGGGGAATATGTATGCGGAAAGTAGCATGCAACGAACTTGTTCGTAAAGTTAAAAGAGTACTCGTATAGGTGGCATTAGGCGAGTAGACCGCTCTCTCGACTCTTTTAATGTCTTCTTTGAGATACCGTTAGAGACAAGTACTTGCCCACAACTTTCTGATATCGACTTTATTACGCGAAAGTACCTGGAAAACTTCTCACTGAGGCAGCTACAATTTTTATTACGTTATTTCCACTTTAATAACGTACTTTATACTTGTTCTATACATTGTGCTCGTTTCTAATTAGCTAAGTTACAGTCTTTAGTTCTAGAGCTTCGAATCTACTGATTAAAATTGAAAGATTAGCCTTATCGTAATTAAAATCAGGTGAATAGTAACTGGTATTCTTTCTAGCGATAGGTAGTAATTTTGTAGAAAACAATGTTTCCAGATTAATTAGATTATTTCAAAGTATTATAATACGAAATGGTTGTGTAAGTAATGTACGCAAGTATATTCATATAAATATTAATACGCGTGCCTGAGCTTCATTATTGCAAAAAGTGATTCGTGCGCGTTGATCATAAATGCTACAAGTCGAACGGCCTTGAGAATAGTACCGTATATTTTTATTTATCATGGCAGACAGACACCTACACCATGAGCGATATTCCCCCATATTCTTAGGCATTTATTTTACTTGCATGGAATTACACTTTCACTCTCTGCTCCATCGTAAATAACTTGTGGTACGCAAAATCCTCAGTTAGTGTTTCCATATTGATTGTAAATATTTATAATAAAAGTTTCTTTAAATGTAAAATTCCAATAAGAATCAAGATTCAAGATGTGAGAATAAAGTACGAAAATAAAGAAGAAAATTAGAGATTAAGAGTAAATTACTCCTTTGGGGGACTTTATGATATCAGTAAATAAAAGAACTTTTATTTGATTTATTTTTGATGATTTACGATTGAAGTTCCTCGATATCAATTTCTAGTAAATGTAATTATTGTCCGTAACCAATCGGGAAGTTCATTACGGGGAAGATCGAGAACTAATGCGCTAAAAATGTTATGTGAGACTTGCCAGGGATAATTAATTGTCACGCTATCGTTTCACGGTCGAAGGATATGATTTAATACTCAAATATATTTCAGCATCCCTGTGTGTACAACGTCTACCATAAATTTGAAATGTGTGGCTGCGTATAGGTATTATCTAATAAATCGGGATTAAACAACTCTAGACAATTTACGTGCATTGCAGAAAAATCTGTATTTCTTACAAAAGTAGGGTAAAAAAATATAACATGAATTATATATTCATGTAACATGAATTGTGATATGAATTCTGGTTAAATAGATAATCCTATTACTACACCGCTCTTAAGATAAAAGATAAAGCTATGAAAAGATTAAACATTGACTGGAACTCGTAATATCACGATTGTCTTCCTACAATATACTAAAGGGTATATAATGGACATATATATATATATATATATATATATCTGGTATTGTTAGTACAGAGAAAAGCTGCTCGGATATTTACTCTCTCTATGAACTAGCGCAGGTCGTTCGTACTGAAAGGTATGGGACCGGAAGTTCCGGAGAGATTTGTAGCGATTCCATGAAAAATAGCGAATGAAGATGTTGTATTCTCCGGCCGTTCCGTTCGCTCAAATTCCAATGGTTCATCAAATTTATCCTCGTAGATCACCTTAACAATTGCAATTTATAAGAAATGTGTTTCTCAATATTTTTAGATGTAAAGGCTACTGGAAGAAAATTATGTAGTACAGAGACTGATAAATATTTCGAAAAATTAGTGCAATCAACCAATTGGGTTGTTAATGTGTATAATACAATAAATAAAAAACTTTTGTATAAACAAAAAAAAATTTGTTGTATAAACATATTTACAAGAGTGTTTTCGAACTTCAAATCATAGAATTGTAAATCTGATCTAAATGGCAATATGTGCATTATAATTTTTACATGTGACTATTTTAATTTTTGGTCTAGAAAAATTTGATTCCATTGAGATATAAAAAGAGTGAAACTAAAAAGTTTAATAACTTTCCACAAGTTTCTTACCTCGATCGGTGTAAACGGCGTACTGGAACTTATAATTGACGGAATGCTTGGTTGATAAGTCGATGGTTTTCTTACGTACAGTTCGGCTCCCTTATATCTCGCACTAAATCTCGGAGGAGATCCATTGGGAGTAATCCTGACAGCTGTGTTCTGATAATTGTAGGAAAAACTTAATATTTAGTAAAGAAGAAAATGGAAATCATATCATGTAATCATGTAAGCATAAGAGATTGCAATTCATTATAAATTGATCAAGTCTTGATTATGTTCATTAGGGGGTTTTCAAGATTTTTCATTAAAATCCTAAAAGGTAAAATAACTCTTTTCTGCACCATTTTCCTGAATATTAACTTCAATTAACTTTAAAATTTCAGTACATAATTATATTTCACTGGTTTTGATACTGCAGTGAAAAATTTACTTACGTTGAAAGCGTTCAATTGAATAACTTTACATTAAATCATTCAAAATTCACCAATTTAATAATTTTTAAATAATTTTTAAAGCTTTTAAAATATTTCAAGAAATTTAAAAATATTTTAAGAATCTTTAAGGGTGTTGGAGCCAAGTTCTAATCTACAAATTTAATTTCTTCATTTTACTCAACAAATATTAAATTTGGAATTTTTTCCCTTTGTATAGTTAATCAATTTTTAACTGGAATTATGCGTACAGAGCGAAAAAATATCTAATTCAAATATTTTTTAAGTAAAATGAAAATATTCAATTTTTAAGTTAGATTTTGAATTCCTCGTTTTATGCAAAAAGTATCGAAATTAAATATTTTTTCACTCTGTATGCAGTCTTATATTTGAAAAAGGATTAGTGCTACAGAGCGAAAAAATATTTATCGATAATTTTCGTTGAATAAAATGGAGAATGGAATTTTAAGTTTAACACTTGGGTCCAACGCCCTTACGGAATTTTAAAAGAAAAGTATTTAAAGTCATTTTAAAGACTCGAAAATTGTCAATTCGAAAGTTTTCATTCTCTGAATCGCATTCAATCGAATATTTTTTTACAGGGAAAATTATATTTAAAAAAGCTTACAACATTAGATTCATTATTGAATACGCCAGCGAAGACAGGACTCCTTGCAGCAAGGGAGCCTAGCAAAGGTGCCACAGTGCTTCTGATTTGCTCTAGAAGAGTAGCATTTCCGGCCGTCAGAAGGACACTCCTAGTGGGGCTGAAGATATTGCTGGACCCGTTGCTGTTACTGAGAATTCCGAGAGACTGCTGCTGCGAGCTGTTGGAGCCATTCGATACCTGTACATTGACTGTGGGTTCCTGCGTTACCAGCTGTGGTGAAGGGCTGGTGGAACTGATCGCAGCTTGTAATCTCGCTGCTTTAGGAGTGATCGCAATACTGTTTGGTTGTGCAGTCGAGGACCTCGCTGAGCCTAGTGAAACTTCCGAGTGTCTTCGATAGGTTGCGGTTCTTGGTCGGAATTCTCTTGCTCTCTTCGTATCACTGTGACTTTCCCTAGAAGCTGGAATTGTAGCATTGGAAGCAATTGAAGGTTTGGAAGCAGGAGTCAAAGTTTTGGAAACGTCGATCTTCTTCTTAGCATATCTACTCGTCGGTCTGACAGTTTTGACTGTGGTGGAATCATCACCATCTTCATTAGGAACTTCGTTCAGATTACTAGATCTGTAATCATTTTTACTAAGATCATTGAAAGATGATACCTTCAATCTTTTTGTAGAGATCTCTTCTGAAACTTTCGAAATCGATTTTGTCACTGAAACGTAGTTCTTCATTGTTACAGGAACAAGTGTAGTCCCTTCAACAAAGCTAGGAAGAGTAGTTGGAGTGATTGTAGTTTCTTCATCTTTTGGGTTTAAGGTAGTCGAATCAACATTTTTCGAACGCCTCAAACTCAAAACTTTAAGCCTGGGCTTCTCGGAAGTTGCATAATTCTGAATATGATTCTGAGTTTGGTTTTTCAAACTATTACGATATCTAGAAACTGGCTTCCTGGCCTTGAATTTCGAATTTTCTTCCTCTGGATTCTTCACTGAACGACGAGGTGATGTTTTTTTAGGCTTGACTGTAGTTGTCGAAGTACTATCAGGAATCTTCTTCAATCTTGAAGAAGCTCCCAGCTTTCCTCTTCCTATGGAATTGTCAATTTCAGCATTAGCATGTTCTACTCGAGACTTGTACCTTGGTTTGAAAGAAACTTTCGATTTTTCACTTCGAGAAACTTCAGTCGAACTTTCAAGAACATTATTTTCTGCATCTTCTTCTGTTGTCCTAGATCTGGGCGTGAAGCTGCGTCCTTGTTTTACCTTGAATTTTGAAGTTCTTTCTTCATTTTTAGGATTGGTTTCCGTTTTCGGTTTCCACTCTGGTTTTACTACACTCTCTTGACCAAGAGAGGTTTCAGATAACCTGTTCTCCAGTTTTTTATCATCTACGATATCCAAAGTTTTCTTCTCATTGGCAGATCCAGGCGTGGTTTTGGTATCAATCTCCTCGTCAAGCAACTCAGGTTTCACGAGCTTCAATGCATTTTCCAATTTCATTCTTGACCTTGCAGAAAAAAGCGAGGAAGGTGACTTCTTGTGGCCCTGAAAAGGTCGTTGAATATCCTTTTTAGGACCAAGATTTTTTACTCGAATTTTCAATCCTTTTGACTCGAAGGAAGCTTGGCTTGTTTTCAGTTTTCAGCTTCCGTTTACTCCAAAGAAAATCGCCCAAAGCATCCCGAAGCATAACAGAAGAGATTTTGTTAGATTAGCAGGCATTCGTCGAAACTCCAAGCGAAAGAAGTGAAAAGAAAATCAATGCACAATCAGTGTGCTAGTTTTGTATCGTGCAAAGATAGTGCAAAAATCGCGAAAGCGGTAAAGATTTTATGGCTAGCCGGAGGAAGGAGTGTGACAAAATATGGCCACTGATTTTTTATTATTTTTTGTTTATTTCTACGTTTTATATTCGTTTTCAGTTTTAATTGTTTCTTAATATTTGCTTGTCATCGTCATCGTGGGTCAAGTAAACGTTTTCTCAATAGACGACGACGAATTTGAAGAACTGCAGTAAAGAGACGATCCATTTAATGATGCCTTGCCTAACGAACTCGAACCACGATCGCATTGCAGATGACAGTAACTGAAAGTTCAATCGGACTTTATGAGGTCTAAAAAGAAACTACAAGTGTACTAATCACTCGCACAAAGCCGCCATCAGTTATAAAGAAGTGTTTAAATTTTTTTAATCAATAGAAAAAATTGTACTTCGGTTATATAAGTTACCTTGAAAGAGATTATGTTGCTGAACTAATATGCATATTAAGAACCATTTTTTATAGAATCGCTGATAGGGATCTAAATTTAGTTGTGAAAATGATAATCTATAATTATATCTTTAATCAATCTCTGATTTTAACATTTGGATACTAGTTACGACAGATTATCTCCGCCTAGATGGATGTTAGTGATATGACCTCGAACCTATTAATTACACCTATTTCAATTCCTATTTCTAATCTTTATGAGAAAATATATCTGTGCAAGTGTACTACAGAGGCTGTCAAAGAAAGCCGGACAATCATCTCCTTAATTACAAATTGCCAATTGCAGTCCAGTTATCTGTAACCAGCACAGGAACTCTTCTATTAAAAATATCGAGGACGATTCGATTTCATATCGGAGATATCTATATTTTCTCTAATATTTCTCAACTTCCTTTTCCACTAACAAATTATGTACTTTTATTTCTTGTTATTACACATATATGAACACGTATAGAAGATAAAGTTATCTTCTCTTAAATTCAGAAATATCTTGAAAAATTTATGTTAAAGAATTCCTCAGTATGTGGAAATACTTTAAGCGAATATTTAAAGAGATGTTAAGGGACTTTAAAGGATTCTATTTGATTTTAAGAAATCCCAAGGAATTTCGTAAGAGATTAAGGATTTTCAAGAGATTTTCAAGACATATCATCTACTGTCAAAAGTCACTAGTCCGAAAATTCGTATAGTGCCACCCAAGGTTTTTTAGTTAGCTACAATTCCATATGGAACAGAAATACGAATAGAGAATGATTTTATTTTCGAAGTATTGAAAGTATTTTAATTCCACAGTCTACTTTGTGTATAAAATCTGATCCAATTTGCGCGATTCGCGTTTGCTTAACACACCTTCAGCCAAGACTTTACTTTCTCCTACAAGGAACCCGAAAACAAGAACAGTTGGCCAGCGAAATTAACCGGTTCGCGAATCCCTCGTACATTGTGAAATATAAACCAGCTCTTTTCCGAGAAGCTTTCGATGAAATAATATAAGGAAAAATATTCGTTTTATTAGAGAAAGTTAAAAAAACAAGAGATAGGAAAAAAAGAAACAGGAAAAAAAGATGATATAGGCATGAAGCTCGATGTCACTGTTCGCCAGGTCATATTTGGGTATCAATGACATCGAAAGTATTCAGTTAATTCCAGTTCAAACAATTTTCAAACATTCAGTTATTGTCTTTCTGACCTTCCATTGGAATTTTCTATATTCTTTTCCATATAAAGACTTCTTACGTATTATCATTTTCTCACGAAAGAAAAATTGCTCTAGTTTTGTAAAACTGTGAATGGAAAAACTCTTTGTTATACATTTTTGTGACTAATTTTATTCAAATATAGTTGGAATTAGTTTTAGTGCATAAAATACCTTTTTTCATGCAACAATACTAAAATTTGACACTTATAAATTGAAGAAGCTTGAAGATGAAAAATAATTACAAAATACATAAAATTTTGTTATAAAAGTTCCATCCAAAAAGTTGATCCAAGTAAATAATAGAAAATTCCAATTTTTCAGTCTGTCACAATAGAGCACATGCATAGAAAGAAACTTGTATTTTGAAGTACAGAAGCTATGTATTAATGATTAATTAGAGAAAAGAAAGCAGTCGGTATTGGTACTTTGGTTCGATTGAAACGGATTTCAAGTTTAGAATACTCAAGTTAATCGCAGAGTTTTGTATTTACAGAGGAAGAATCGTTGAATAGAAGAAAAGAAGTAGTATTATTGGATTAAAATATTAGTCTATATTTCAATGCTAATGATAGGAATCAATAGAAGAAAAAGCTTTAAAGTGTTTGATAATTTTGGCAAGAAATGGAAAATAATGACTTACCTGCATGCCAGATCTTGTAGTTGGTTTCGCTCCTTGAGGCGAGGAAGCCGTACTTTTCTGTAATCATATCTTTCTATTTTATTTTCATTTCAACAAAATAAAAGATAAAATATGTTTAGATGGAATCAAAAAATCTAATACAACTGTAAATAAAACCCCTTCGGACAGAATTAGCATCTCATAATAACTCAAAATCAAATTAGTCATACTTGAATTCCCAAAACGCATGATTTCCTCATTCCACTTCCAAAGAAAGTGAATTACTCGTACTCTTAAGCTGGAAAAATACTAAAGCATCGTTCCTTGACCATCTTACGATTTTATCGAACGTAGATCAGAATAATTCCACAAAGAAAGGGGTGACTAGCCAAATCGTGAAAAAAAACTTCCTCAATAATTTCAGGTTTTTTCCAAGCACCTCGAGATTATCCAGATTTAAATTTTCTTAATACTTATAATTCAGATGGTATTAACCAAAAATACTGAAAAATGATTTTCCCAAAATTTTTAAATTCCTGGCTTTCCACATGAGTAGACACCCTGAATGAAGCAAACTTACCAGCTGTGCCAATTTCGCCTTGAAATCCGCAGGATAATTTTCGCTTTCCAGAGTTTCTGTATTACCAACAACATTTGAATCGCCAGAGGTCTTTACAAATGTTTTATTGCCTCTTCTTCCTGTTGGTTTGGTCGTCATGCCGGAAGTTGTCGTACTTTCTTCCGCCGTCGTTACTTGAGATGACTCAGCTCCTGAATAAGCAGTATGGGGTCTTCTATTCAAGGTCCATCCAGGAAATCCTCTTTGCGATGACCCGGGTAAAGCAGTTGTCACTGCAGACACCACTGCAGGAACCATTGTTGTTGCAACAGTAGCTGCTGTTGTCGGGTTAACCAGAGGCCTTCTGCCCCTGAATCCAAGGCCGTGATTGTAAAAATCCTCCTTCGAGGCTCTCCTTCGAGGAGATCCATTTCTCTCCCCTGTTCTTGTTGTTCCCTCACTTTCTCTTCTCGTCGATCTCGAGGTTGTTGTTGACACGATCCTGTTAATTGAAGCCACAGTGGTTGCAAATCTAGAGGTCATTGTCGTTAGTGATGTCCCAGATTGAATACCATCCATCGTAGTTGTTTCCAAATTTGACTCCGTCAACGCAAAGATTCCACCAACTTCTGGAACAACTGTTACAAAATCTGGCGTCGAGGTTGTTTGATCTGCAAACCTTGAGGTTGTCGCCTCAACCCTTGATCGGATTCTTGACCTTTTTCTTGAATCAGAATCCTGGGTCCTAACTTCTGGAGACCTGGTTCTCGAATCTGACCCCCTACTTCCACTTCTTCTTGTTGCTTCTTGAGAAACCGTCCTCTGAGAATTCAAACCTTGATTTGTGGAATCTGGTCTCCTACCTCTCGATCTTGATTCACCTTCTCCGGATCTTGATTTAAGTTCAGAGTTTCTAGACCTGATCGTATCCTCCTCATCCTTCGAAAACCGAAGTCCAGATCTTCTGTTGACTTCGGGACTTTCTACCTTCGGTTGTTCACTTGTCCTTGAAGAACCTCTCCTCAAGTTACTTCTTCCTGAATTAGTTCCGGACTCTTCAGTTCGAGAACTCTCAGTAGAAGATGCTCTACCCCTGGATCTTGTTCCTCTGTCAGAACTTCTTCTAGAATCAGTATCAGATCTAGCTTGTCTCTGAGGTTCTTCAGAAGTTGATAATGTCGAAATCGACCTCTTGGTAACCTCAACAACAGCCGGAACATCTACATTAATATTCTCCGATCCTGATGGCAAAGAATCTTTCTTTAAATCAACATTTCCATCGCTTCTTCTTGATGCAAATCTTTTCGAAGCTGGCACCTCTGTTCGCAATTCTTTCGATGTGTAAGTCGTTTGTATTTTTCTTCCAGTTCTTGACCTTGAAACTTCAGCAGAACCTAATCCTGAGAAGACAGATGGCCCATTTTTATCCAATTGCCCGGATGGTGCATTGTTAACTTGTCTGGGTGTATTTTTTCCTATTTGTCTTGAACTAGGGCGAAAAGATCCTTTATGAAATTTTGGAGAATCCTTCGGAGGCTCACTTGGAACCTCTATATTCCCTTCGTCAACTTTTTTCCCTTGCCTTGTGTTACTCACTTCTGGAAGATATCTTCGATCTGCCCCTTTTTTGTTTAGAACAGGCTTTCTAGACGTGGTTCTAACTTCTTCTATCGTCGATGGTGTAGTTCTTCCACTATCCAAAGTTTTCCTAGCTTCAAAGTTTACTTTCCTTTTCGATTCAACACTTGTGGACTTTAATGTCGGTGTTGTCGTTGTCCTTTCTTCATTTGTACGAGAATTAAATCCATTCGCTTTTCGATTTTGTGGTCCTCTTCTCGTGGGAGATTTTGAGGTGGAAGTCAGGGTAGAAGAGGCATCAACTATTTTGGCACTCTGAGCATTGAATCTCGAACTTCCCCGACCCCTTGACATCGGTAGCCTCTGCTCATCGACCTAAAATTAAATTTTAACATAATGAGAATAAGGTTTCTTTAATAATTTCTTTAGTAAATCTCTAAAATTTCATTGAAAAGTCTTAAACTCTTTTGAACTCTTTTAAAAATTCCTTAGAATTCCTACTTAACAAGAACAGATATGAGAATCCATGCAGACTATGAATATGAAATTATGGTATTCTCATTTATATAATGAATTATAAAATCCAAGGCAGTTGTTAAAATAAGTGCATAATATTTACCAATACTTTTATGCTCTTAAAACCGATATTCTTAACGATTTAGACTACCTGTTGCCGCTCAGCGACTAAAAAATCCACAATTACCACGCCTCTTGCTTCAAGAGCTTATTTGAATTATGATAGTGGGTTAAAAGTTTGCAATTATTTCCCGTTATTATCTTTAAATCAGCTATAGGTGAAATAATTTTTTCTGAATCGTCTTTACAACTCAATTAGAAGATGTAATAGAAGCACGTTTTACATAATATAATTGTTCTCCTTGGGTAAAATATATCTCTAGATTTTAGGAAATCTTATATATTATTATATAGTGAAACGTGCATATATTAAATTCCTTTCCCTCTTTCATGGCAGGATTTGAAAGTTTCAGGAGACACTTAACCCTGCTTTATTTATTTTTGTTCCTTTGTCTTCCTTTCTTTATACCTTCATGGGAAAAAATCTTGCATGAGGATAAATTGGCAAGGTAATCTGATTACAGTGAAGCTCTCGTCAAGGTAATCATGGTGTTATAAGGCATTTTACCAAACCAAAATAAATTGATACCATTCTCCCCACATTAACCGGTTTACCTTTTCCTTTTTACTTTCATGCAAGCTTGTACGAGGACTATAAGTATCATTTTCTTCAACTGACCACAACGCCCTCACCGACCAGTGTCCTCATTCTATGCCCCAACATTTACTTTTAGAGTCTAATTGGCTTCCCCAAGTTCGGATATTCATCAGAGCAAAAAAGTTACCTCCTTTTTTGAAAGATACTCTTTCTTAAAGAATTCTCTCTTCTTTTTAAAATACAATTCATACACAGAATATATCAGGAATTTTTTTCTATCCCAGCTGCAATATTTATAATCTACTTTCAGGATAGAAAAGATATCTGGGGTTTTCTGATATTTGAAAATGGCAATTTAAACTTTAATCTTCACTAATTGCAAGGCCAATTTCGGGTTCTTTAGTAGCCCTAAAAAACGGAAAAAAAATTGCCTGTAAAAAATTGCATACCCACGAAATTTCATTGCACCTGTAGCTCGAGATAAATAAGAAATTACACACAATAAGGAAGAAAGACATTTTCATGTCGAAAGTGGCGCATAAGTAATCAACAGCGCCTACGTGACGAGTACCTTGCGACACGCAGAGACGGCCTTCATCAGAGTAACCACAAAAATAACCCAACTCGAAATATCAAGAAAGTCCATCGTCTCTCGAAAGGAAAAAAAAATTGCAGGTATGAAGAGGTATAACAGGATATAAACACATATGTGGCAATGTGAACCACACCCAACAACAGTGGAAAAAATGTTTGCTCTGAATTAAAAATACTCAAGGTTCATTAGCATATTAATAAATCTACATTCGTTATCAAATATATGTTTACCTTTAAATCAAATATGTCATACATTAAATGATAATAGCTTGGAATTTGAGAGCAAAATATTAGGTTCTTCCACTTATCCTAGAGTAAATTTAAGCCAGTAGAAACGGCAGGCATAGTCAGACATTCATGAATTGTTATTAATTAGACAAAAAAATAAAAATTTCCAGGAAATAATAGATCTTCTATTGGAAAGACGATTTTTCTCAGACTCTATTAGCGAACGTATATTAATAATGCTACTATAGTTAAATAAACATAAACTGTAAATTTCGGCAAGTAGAAAATACATAATCTGTCCAGACCCAAGGAAATGTTCAAATTTCTATAAGTAGAAGATCCCATGTATGAACAGACAATGCACTAAGTACTATGGTAAGTAGAAATGTCAGTCTTTGGTCAAACATGGCTGACAATGAGAAAAATTGTGAGGAAGAATTTCAATTAGTAGAAAAAGACGCATATAATCAACCACATCTATAGATTAATAGTCTGATTTACTTTTGAAGAAGCCAGCTTAACTAAAAACAATCTTGATCTCTCATTTTGTATTATGATGTGAATAATTTCTCACGAAACAAAGATTAATTCAAATCTTAGAGAAAAAGTAGTGCAGCATAAAAAAGTGTTTAATATGCTAATTGAGGGAAACCAATTGTCTCTTTAGGATAATCTGCAACCCTGAACTATTCCGTAACCCTGACCACTTTCATGAACGATGAAATGAAATCCTTTCAGCAAACAAAGAAACTATCAACAAAGTGGTTCCAGTTTCGTTCACACGGCGAGGATAGTCTCAATAATAATTTGCTCATAACTATCGACTCTTGCAAATCCAATTTTACAAGGATTCCCTCAAAATAAGGAGGTCGTGTAGCCGCAAGTGAAAATTATGTAAATTCCATCAAAAGTAGTACTTTCGAGTGATAGAGAAGGTGAATTACTCTTGAAAATATTGAATAACGAAGAGACTTTGATCATCTGAGAATCTCACGGTTCTGATGCAAGTTTAAAATGATTTCATAATTTATTAGATCGTGAATCAAATAACTGCAGCCACTCTCGATTATTAAATCAACAGAATTATGAATGTTAAAACAGTAAATATTGATATCTGTTATCGCAATTATTGTTATGTAAACGTTCACCTATCAAGTAACGATGGGAGCAGATGAAAGGTGGATGATTGCTTCAACTTTTCTCTAAATGGGAATGTAAAAAGATAATTTTCAGCTTTAAATAATCGTACTTAAATTGTATAATAATAGCTATAAATTATAACTGTACGTTCTACTTTCCTATTTAAGTTGTAAATCAACTGCAAGTTTAAATTCACCAAAAATGTATGATGGTGTATTTAAATAGAGATATTTTTTATTATCTTTAATAAAAAAAGGAAATAAGTATGTTTTATAAGACAAGGAGAAGGCAGAGAACTAGAAAAACAATTTAAGTAATTTTCTAAAAGGATTGTGAGATACTAATGAAGTGATTATTTATAATGTTCTTATTCTGAAATTTATATATAATAACAAAGCACACTTGAAAGATAATCACTTTATTTTACCAATGCAGGTGCAATCCAGATCTATATCGAAGGAGATATAATGCAATATCTATATTATATCTCTTGACATAAAGCTGAAAGTTGTTAACTGATATAATGAGAACAAAGTGATTTCATATTAAGTGGATAATTAGATTACTTCCCACTTAATTCTAATCAAAATGTAAAACAGTTTTCTCAGTCAATTATATAATTGAAAAATCATGAAATTTGTGTCAATTGCTGGTTACTTATTTCACTGTGAACAAAACCAATCGGTAAAGTCGTCAAAAGTTAAAAAGCCATTTGCTCAAGTAGTATGCAATAAAATGAAAATTTCACAAATCGAACTACATTATTCAAGACGATAATAAGAACTTTTGTAAGTGAATGGTAAATTACATGTCATCTGCTTGCAATTTCAAACATTCAGTATATAATTTAACGTATTCCTGGTTTTAATTTTTTAAATTTACTTTTTAGTTTATTGTATACATAGTATAAACTTTCAGGATATTTTTCTTCCTCTATACGTAAATTCTTATGCTCATGTAATCTTAAACTTCGTTTCAACAAAACCTGTATTTTATGCATATATAGATATTTCCTGAACATTATACTTCAGCTGCAATTTGAGTAGCATAATATTTAAGCGAGAGTTTAGACACGATTTTCCAGACGAAATTCCATTGACCATTATAAATGCGCATTACATTATAAGTGATTCCAGCTTGGGTAGTTTTAACTAATTGAAATTAATCATTTAAATACACGCATTCTTCATCTCTTTAACTTAAAATTTTCTGAAACTGCTTATATTTTACTTTTTTAATGAAACATATGTATAAAGAGAAATTTAAGATGATCTACATCTATATGAAAAACGATAACATTTAGAAACCGTAATTTGTACTCAATCTTAAACATGAAATACGACATTTTAACCACACAGTTTTAACATGAAAAATTCACTTTAGCGTTCATTTCTATATGAATGGTTGAAGGCAACCGACTCGTAAAGTTTTCTCGCTACTCTGGCATTAAAGTCTCCAAGCAATAACATTGTAGCCACAAATCCCACAAGTGCATAGAATCTGGTTCCGAAGTTGATCGAACTCTGCAACCAGCGTGGCTAACGGAATCGTTATCTTACATTTGCAGTGGTACACAATCGGCGTTGAAAAGTAAAAGTGGGTGTTACACGTCACATTATAAACTATATGCAACTAGAGCTGAGCGTTTTGCGTCCCTTCTTGGCCATGATAAGGCTAGAAAACATTTCTTGTTCTCGTATTTATTTTCTTGTACCTTGCTTTTGGCACATGAACTTTCTCAGTTTCATTTTAAGAACACGAGACATTATATTTTAAGTAAAACTGGATTATTTTATAGTCCGCAATATTAATTTCTAAGTAGATATTTTTCATCAAATACATTAATGTATTTCCTCAAGATCATAAGCACTAACAAAACTAGATGCATGATTAGCAACTTTGATTGTACAAACGTTTACGCAACTATAATTATAAACGCAATCATAATTTTCTCATAATTTCCTTTGTAGTTTCTAATTAACAGAAATTTTTTCCACGATTTTCTACGCTCGATAGATTTTCCCAGATCTATATATTGTGGAAGAAGACGTAAATCATATTCGTAAAAAAGTATTTGTTTTTTTAAAGACTTCAGACCAAGAGAAAACTCAATAATTATTTTCGACTGAATTTCAGTGTAGAAACAAATTTTCCTGGTGCGTAGACCAGTTTTCACAACATGAACTAGTATGGTTCATTAAACGTAAGTGGCAAACTTAAACTAGTCTTTCGCTAAACGGCTCTTGACATTCTCTGTTTTCTCGAAGAAAAAACCTTGATGGGATTCCAGTTTGAGTTGAAAACAAGATGATGAGATGCAAGTTTGTTAAATAAAGTTCATTAAGCTAATTTGCATGCATAAGTAAATATGCTGCCCCCTGAATACTTGATCTTTACTCCACTTTCTTTAGTGTAGAGGCCTCATTTTTTTCTGAATATTTAATGCTTTTCTGATACATACCCAAGATCTGAACAACTATATAATATTAATTTCAATTTAATATTTGAATCCCTAAATAATTACTGATTAGCTACAATGTTTCTCAATCTTGTATGCAACATATATATATATATATATATATATATAT
>UCOH01004905.1:0-26588 GCA_900474275.1 Synergus japonicus
GAACCTTAAAATCTACGTATATAAGAATCGCGCGAAATATTCAAATCATTAAAATAACCAATTTCTTGAATTTCATTCAATTTGCAGATCCAAATAGAAATAAATTACTATTATAATCTATTCTATTATAATATAATCCTAATATTAACATTATTAATATATATAATGGTATTAATATTAATATTCTCCACCTGAAAAACCTAACCTCAACATCAAAACGCATCGAAATAGTAAAATCGATCATTTCTTCAATTTCACATGTGAATCGAGGAGATGAGGAGAGGAGGAGAGGAGGAGATATAAATAGACCGCCCGAAGCTTTCCGAAGGCAATCGTACATCTTCGGCTTTTCAAATTCAGAAGAGGAGAAATTGTTGCGCGCGCAATCATTACGGTCTCCTACTATTTTCACACGGACATAGCCTCTTCATTGTGTGCGAGGGCATCTGATTTCAGATCTGGGCACACTGCGTCAGTCGGTGTCGGTGAAACCTTCAGTTTGGATAAACGGAAAGGTTTTTTGTGCCTGCCTTACTTTCTCAATAATTAAAGTAATTGCTCGTGAATATCTGTGTATAAAGTGGATAAAAATGGGTTCTGATAGTAACTTTACAAGTAGTGATGATGAGAGTAGAAATGATAAGGTTTCACGAAAAAGAAGAAAGAATCACAGTGGTGATAGGCATCGAAGTTCCCAAAGAGAAAATGATTATCATCGTAGATCAAATACAGGTAAAAATGAACGCCGAAATCAAATTCCCAGAGATAATAATCGCCATCAAAGAAAACGCAGGCTAGAAAATTCACCCCCAAGAAGAGAGGATCCTCCTTCACGTCACAGGGAAGAAGAAAGTGTCTCCAGAAGGGGTAGAGATGAGAGCAACCATAACCATCAAAATCATCAAAACAGACAACGTGATGGTCGAGATAGAAGACAAAATAAAAGTAGTTTTGAACAAGCCAGTATAAAGAGAGAACCGTCACCAGTCTGGGGAAAATCTAATATTAAAAATGAAGTTAAGCCCCAGGAGAAAGAAAAGCCAAATTTCGGATTATCTGGTAAACTGGCTGAAGACACAAACATGGTGAATGGTGTTGTTGTGAAATATTCAGAACCTCCGGATGCCAAAAAGCCCAAAAGAAAGTGGAGATTATATCAATTTAAAGGAGAAAAGGAGATGCCAACACTGCATCTTCATCGTCAATCTGCCTTTTTAATGGGTAGGGATCGTAAAGTTGCTGACATTCCCATTGATCATCCTTCATGCTCTAAACAACATGCGGCTTTGCAATTTCGTTTGGTACCATACAAGAGAGATAATGGTACACAAGGTAAACGTGTGAGACCTTATATTATTGACTTGGAATCTGCTAATGGGACTTTTGTCAATGAAGTAAAATTAGAGCCGCGCAGGTACCACGAACTGCTTGAACGAGACGTGATTAAATTTGGATTCAGTTCTAGGGAGTATGTTTTACTCCATGAAGAAAGCAAGAATGAGGACTTCGATGACGATGTACCTGATTAAGTAAGTTTTTAAATTTTACGTGACCTGTCAATGATACTTTTTTGTCTAATATATCACGTTTTAAATAATTAACCTGATTTTTTTCTCTTTCAGGTATAACTTGCACTCAACTAGTTATGTTTCAAACCCTAAAATAACAACGAGGTAAAATCTCTGATAATAGGAAAAGATGGAAGTCCCGAAAGTGTGAATGTTTACGGTTTACGTCCCTTGTATTTAATTGTTAATTTTGTAGCAAATTCTTGAAGTATGATGAATTGTTCAGATTAATATTATGACCGATGTCAATTATATTAAAGATCATAATTTCTTTGCGAAGACTTTATTTATAATTCATAAAAAGTTGTATCACATATTCTGTTTAAAAAGTGTAAATAATAAATCCAATGTATATATGACAGAATATCCTCGTGTATTGATATATTTATTTACAATTGACATTTAATTTTTTCCTTGTTCCTTATATACGATTATAAAATTATATAATGTTTGAAACAAATGTAGTGTGTAAACTATATTTACAAAAGCATACTTTTAAACCCACATTATTGTGAATCATTTCTATATACAAAGCTCTATAGAGCGAAAATTTATCTAATTATATTTGTTCAATAAAACGAGAAAATCAACGTGTGTTTTTTCTTGCTTGCATAATCTAAATTTTCATACTAAATAATAATTGTTTAAAGCTAAGCATATAATAGTATTCAAGAAAGTCCATTAAACCTGGGTAACGATTTCTTTTTTTTAGATTATCGGAAGAATTGCGATTTTGTAAAAGGCTTTGCATTACTTCTTAAAAAGTGTACTCAAATCTATAATAAAATTTCTGATTTTTAATCAGTTGAGATTCAATCGTTAAATCAAACATCTACAACAAGGCACAATGCGTTTCTTTTCAGTCATTCTTAAAACAATACGTAGTTTAACATAGAGTCTAGTTATATGTAAATTCAATAAAGTTATTAAATATACAACATGGTACAATATTTATCAAATAAAAAAACTTAACAGATCACTAAACATATTAAGATCGTAAAATATTGACGTAAGAAACTTTTCCTCTGCGACATTTGTACAATTCATTTATGGAAATTGTTTTTCTTATTGTCTAATTTAATAAATATATTACATAAAACTGTTTAGTGACAGTAGTGACACAATGAGTAATATTAATGAGTATAAAAATTTTGTACATCAACTAACTATGGCAGTCAAAGTGGTACATTTGTCATGGATTGCAGAAAAAAAGAAGCAATCTTCTTATTAGTTATTATTTTACTACAGTACCATCAGGGAAATTATTTAAAGGTGCTGAATCCAAGTTCTAATCTTGAAGTTCGATCTCTTCATTTTTATTTAATTAATATTTTGAATATATTTTTTTCGTTTTGTCTTTTCATTTTCTATAAAGAGTATTAAAAGTACATATACATTGTTTGACTCTGTCTTGCATATTTCTATTTAAAAAGTGAACAGTACTACAAAGTCAAAAAGTATTTAATCAAAACGTTTGTTAACAAAAATGAGAAAATCGAATTTTCAGATTACAAATCTTTAAATAAATATAAATTTTTAGAAATGAAAGGCTAAACTCAGTCGCATTTATATATCTATAGGTATTAGTAACCGTTTAGATATTACGTAAGATTATTTTCGGCTTGAAATGTCTTGAAACTTCTTAAAATCTCTCTGAATTTGTAGATTCTCTTGAAATTTGTAAAATAATTTTAAATATCTTGAAATCGCGACCTTTCATTTTTATGTAATATCTGAGCGGCTCCTAATGATAATTATTGTCGAGGAGCCTTTGATTGTAGGATTCTAGGATCCATTTACTCTGACAGCATCCGTATTTATATTCGTATAACTAAGGATATCTTCATTTTCTTCTCCTCCAGGTATCTGCTGAAGTAAATTCAACAACGCATTATTTATTACTAAAGGAATTTTCGCCTTTTGCAAACTAGACGAAGTTCTTTGCACTTTTGTTAAAACTGGTGTTCCCAAATTTGTTTCACTCGTCAGATTGTTTTCACTGGGAGTTTTCACAGGAAGGGAACTGTGTGAATTAATTAAAGAAGAGCTCGGCCTGGTAGAAGGTGCCAGGCTCGCATTGGAACTTAATGAATTGCTGCTTTTTTCCTCCAAACTTATCTCTGAACCCTTCACTGATCCTCTTTCGACTCGTTTTCTTTGTTTACGAAAGTCACTGAAAAAAGTTAAGGATCCTTTGCTATTCGCAGAAATTTTCACAGGACCATCTCTTAATTTTTGATTGTCCAAAGACCTGGACTTCTCTTCAACACTTGTAATGGAAGCCCTCCTACATTCAGGAAGATTTAAACTAGTTACCGAGAGTCGTTTTTGACGTGGCTTTCTTTCTAAATCTTGGTTTGGAATTCGATTTCCAAAATTTTGAACTTTAGGGGTGGATATAGTCTCTTGGGTGTTTTCATGAATTGGATTTTGATTCTCCTCTAGGTTGGAAATTTCAATTCGGCTTGACTTCCCTTTTTTCTCGGCTGTAGGAACAGATTTTGGAACTTCGTAACCACTTGTTAGACTTTCTGGAGCGACTGATGACTCTTCACCATCTGATAATAATTCTAAATACTTAGGCATATCGACATTTTGCGCTGGTGATGTGGTTTCTTGGAGGAAGGGTTGCAAGTCTCGACTTCCTTCTGAGCTACTCGACTTCCAAGAATTTCCTGCATAAGACAGAAGTATTAATATCGTTTATAGTATTAATTAGTTGCGTAATTAGTAATTCAAATTATTTCGAAGTGAATTATCTATTATACTTTATTATTCATTCAACCGCAAGACACATACCTGTATTATAATATCGATTTTCGTCAGCAAAGTAAGCCATGTTAAAGACGCCTGCAAGCACGAGCCATGCAATGATAATTAAGTTAATGAATCAGTGAATTAATTAGACATTGAAAAATTTTCAGGGTGTCTACTAATTTTCGCCCAGAATCTTTTGATATCTTTTAAATACATTTCCTGATTCGTTTTTCTAGCCCAAATTTATTTAAATTCCCGGTTTTCCTGATTAGTAGACACCCATTTTTGATAACATGGAATCTGATGCACTATGAATAATGAATTTAAAAGATAGTTTAATGCTCTTGCTAGCACATGCTTCTGTTCAAACAATTCCAGATTTCTCAATCAAAAATTTTTTAATAATTAGCAAGCTTTTTTTTTCGTATTTTGCAAAATGATTATTGATTACGGACCTCGTCTCGCCAGGTAATGGCCAGGATGCACTTGATTTAATATCCTGTCTTCAGTCGTACTTCTCAAAGCGATAATCTGTTCAAGACAAACTTTAAAACTTGGTCTATTGTCTGCTGAACTCCAACATCTTAACATTAATTGATGCAGATTATGTGGACAATTAAGAGGCTTTGACAATCTTCCACCAGCTCTAACATGGTGTAAAACTTCAAGATTTGTTCTAGCTGGATAGGGCTGCTGACCTAGTGACGTTATTTCCCACATCAGCACTCCAAATGCCCAAACGTCACTCTGAGATGTAAAGACTCCATCTACCAATGATTCTGGGGCCATCCAACGAACTGGCAATAGTCCTTCGCCTTCCTGCATTAAAAAAACCACAGTCAGTATTTTATAAATATTTTGTAGCAAATATTCCTCACCTGTGACGAAACCTACCTTGCGATAGTAATCATTTTTATAAATATCTCGAGCAAGACCAAAATCCCCGATCTTCACCACTCGATTATCACGATCTTTGGCGGAGACTAAACAATTTCTGCAAGCCAAATCGCGATGGACAAAGTGGAGTTCTTCAAGATAACGACACCCTCTTGCTACATCTTCACACATTGCTAATAAATCTTGAAGATGAAGGGCGTTAGGATCTGAAGGTTGAAAAGCTCGACTTGCTCTTAAATAACTTAGTAAGTCTCCAGCTTCCATTAATTCTAGAACTAATAATGGTGGATCTGTGTCCAAACAAACACCTAAAAGTCGAAGAACATGCTTGTGTCGAAAGTGACTCATCAATCTTGCTTCTTGAATAAATTCAGTCTTTTCTTGTGCAGATGCTCCCTTTCGAAGTGTCTTGATTGCTACTGGTGTGATTCCTGGTCCATTGAGGTCCTTCGCATTTCCTTGAAATACCTATAAACACAAAGAATATCAAAATTCTGTTCTAAAAAAGTTTTATTTAGGGTGTTTACTCATACACGGTGAGTTTTATATCTTGAGACATTGAAATATCTCAAGAAATATGCATTGTACGAAAAATATGTCTGTGGGGTAAATGTTCTGGGATAAATTTTTGCGGAAACGCCTTTCCCTCGAGAATAAACAATTTTTAATGCAGTCTCAAGATAAAATACTCAGCCGATACATTTTGTTTTTAAAAAAAATGCACTATTCGACAACGAACCTCTCCGAAAGCACCACTTCCCAAAAATTTAGCTAGAGTAATTTGGTCTCTTGTTATTTTAGGCAACATCGCATCATCTGGGTCACTTTGTACGGCAGAAGCATACAATGCATTCGACTGTACAAAATTTCCTCGAGGAATTTCTCTTAGGGTAGCTAACTCCATATCGGACACGACTGGAGACAAAACTGCCTTTTTATCTTCCTTGCGCTGCCTGTAGCTTCCTGCAAAGGTAAAGTAATGAAGTTATATTTGAATCAATTAACAAAGAATAAATGGAGTTGCTACAGTTTGTTTTCAAAATCTTTAAATCTCTTAAAAACCTTTAATTCATTAAAATTAGTTAAATTTATTTAACTTGAAATTTCTTAAGATCCCAGGAAACGACAGATAAATTTTTTCCAATACTAAAATAGTTAAATTTTCACGTTTTGCAGGTCTTGTAACAACCTTAGTAAATATTATAAAAAGAAAACTTACTGCAGAGTAAGTAGCAGAAGTAGAATAGCATAATGCTTATTATAAGGGCAACACTCAAGACCAAAACTAATCCAATCGATGGTTGTGTTGCCAACATCCCTCCCATAGTATCCGTTAAATCAATTATTGAACTCGACTTGCTCCAGCTACCAAATCCGTAAGCATTTCTAGCCTTTACTCGAAACCGATATTTCTCATCCATTTCTCCTGTAATTATCCAGTAATTATCTGTTCCGTTGTAATATAATTTCCATTCGTTGGTCTTGTTCTGATTATTTTCCAGACCCTTTGAATCTTCTACTACTTTTCCTTCGAGTCTGTAAAGCGTGATTTGGGATCCATGAGCTTGGGCCGGCTCCCAATTTATTTGGTAAACCGATTTTCTGAGTCTTGTTACACTCGGAATTCCTGGAGCACTGGGAACATCGCCAAGTGTTTGAAAAGTGAATCGAGCATCACTAGGCCAGAGGAAGTCATCATTGTAATAAGGATACTTGATCCTCAATCGAAATTTGTACAAAGTTTTGGGTTGCAAACCTTTGACATGATACTCCACTTTGTTTTTTATAAACTTGGGATTCGCAACTACCTGCCACGTCTCCAAACCCACGCTTGTATATTCTAAAGAATGGTTTATAGTTAAATTTACAGTTGGAATCCAACATACCCTTAAGGCATTTACGAAATATTCGCAAGTTAAATTATTGGGTTCAGGATACATCGTGAGTATTTGATCAGAGCTTTGACTATAGCTGTCGTTAAAGTGGGGAGGATAAGCACGAACATGAACTCTGTACTCCTGACCAGGTAACAATGGATGTAAAATTGCAGAAAATCTCCCTCCCGTTAGACTTTCCGAATGCTTGATGACTTTCTCAGCCTTTGGTCTCACACCATTCACGAGTTGAACAGATGTCCAATGAATCTCGTACTGAACTTCTGCAGCATTCAGTTTCTCTGGAGGCGCCCAAAAAACACCAGCTGTGGTTGGTGTCAATGGTTGAACACTCACGTTTTGTGGCTCGGTTGGAATACCGGTTCCTGTCCTTAAAACGACACCGGAACTAAATTCTAAACTCAGGGACTCAACATCACTATAATAATTGCTTAGAGCTAATTTAAATTTATATTCTGTGAAGGGTTTTAGGTTTGAAACTTCAAGCTCTGATTGGTAGGTTTGTAATTTTACCCGGTCTTTGTTTTCGCATTTGTTCGGATCATCTTCTAAGCACTGAGAGACATAAACTGTGTATAGAGTCGAAGGTAAACTGTAGCTTTCACAACCTTCATGGGGAATTGGAACAGGCATTTTGATTGTGATACTGTTTGTCGTTTTCGAAATTTCTTGAACGTTGTAAATAGTTTGGTATGGTGTCAAGCAATCAGTGTCAGGATATGGCTGTAGAGATTTTCCGATAGCTTTAATGCTTCTTGCATTCGCGAGATGATATTCCTTTACCTCGTTTTCATCAAAGTACATTTTGTTCACAAAGTATATTTTGTCGTTGTCTATATTTGACCAATAGATATTTATTTTATCGGCAGTTAGGGAGGTTGGTGGCAAACCCTTGTGGTTGCCAGAACTTACAATCAGATTACAAGCGCAACCATCAATATCTGCATAGTTTAGATGTCCTTCCAACGATACCCAGAACATTCCAGGACTTTGAGAATCTGTGTTGTCTATTGTCATAACAGGCTTAATTTGTGGTCGATATGGACAAGAGCAATCTTCCATATGATTAAAAAAGGGTTTCACATTCCTTCCAAATAAATCTGAATGCATGATGACTCCTTGATCGTGTTTGTTGTGTAGCTCGACCCAGTACAAGGTTCTGAAACACAACCGAATAAATAGTCTTTCAATTTTCGAAAGTTAAATCTATATACGTAAATCATTTAAAATATATTGAAATCTCTTTAAATCCCTTATAATTCTTTAAAATCACTTTAAATCTCTTAAAATACCTTAAAATTCTTTAAAGTGACTTGAAATTTCTTAAGATCCCAGGAAACGACAGATAAATTTTTTCCAATACTAAAATAATTATTGAACAAAGTATTTACCCTCTCAAAGGTGAAATATCCAAATTTACAATTCGGTTACTTCGAGTCACAATATTCTTATATTTAAGAATTCCAGCATCCCAAGCTGTTAAATCAAGCTTCATAATGTAGCTACCACCAGATTCGTGATAACTAGATTCAGTCCAAAACAAACTTCTTGAAACCCAGTCGACACAAATACTATAAGCAGAGTTATTCAAAGAAAGAATCTTTGTCGCATTTTCTCCATTCATGAAGGATGTGACCAACTCTTTCATTTCGTTTACCCAAAATATTTTAGTGTCTGACGCCAAGTAAGCCAATTCTCGAACTGAGTGGCGATTGATCGTGTAATTAATTTGTTGATCCAAATCAGAAATTCGCACCATATCCATCGTCGTAATCAGTAATTGAGGCAGTGGATTTTCAATTTCAGTCGAAATACTGATTGTGTCTGTGTAAGGTCCTGATCCAACTTCAGTGTAAGCTTGGACTTGAAAATAGTAAGTTACGTTCGGCAAAAGGTCGTGTAAAATATACTCTAGTTTAGTAGATGGAATATTAAAGGAATCGCAAAGACGGATCTCTGCCTCGTTTACTATGTACCAACATTGAACTGTGTATCCTTGAATTAATCCATTTGGGAATTGAGGCAAATCCCATCTGAAAATTTAAGATACTTGTATTTCAAGGATTTAATTTCATCAGAATAGGCAAACTAAAACAAAGGATTATCAAATTTACCTGAATATAATAACAATATTGACATTATCATTCAATGGATCCTTGTGAAATTCAACATAAGCTCTTGGATTGATAGGTTGACTTGGTACACTTTGAGGCGACCTTAAAATCTTTCTCGTATGATGAGCAGTTTCCCAATAAGTGAAGGCTTTTATCGTAACTTCAAGCAAAGTATAAGGCAGTATTTTTTCCGAATTATTGTAAGGCACAGAAGTCTTTGTTGTTATTTCTGGATTTGAATTTGTATTGATATGATCAGCAAATTTTACTTCATAAAATACAGTTCCATAATTGGTGTTGATAACAGGATCCCAGGATATTTTAAAATCCCTCCAGGTTCCTTCAACCCTAATACTGTTGAGGTCAACTGCATTTGGTAAAACGACTATATTTTCGGAAGTCAAGGAATTTGGATACTGATGAAGACCTGAGTCCAGAATCGAAACCATATAAAGGCCAGATAAAGTTATTCCATTAATTATTGCTGTATTTTGTCCAGCTAGGTCGCCAATAACTGCATTTTTATTATCTTGCAACCACAATAAATGTTGAGAGAAGTAACACAAAGGTCCTTGTATATTCGGATGTTGTAGGGTCGATATCTTTTCTGGTACGATTTTTTGGCTCATCGGAATTTTCTCAGAAGTTGGAGCTCGGTAAACAATGGATCCACTTTCGTAACTTCTGACAATCCAATAAACATATCGATTTTCCATGTCCAAGGTTAAACCCATGACTTGCCTTCCATTAAATATTTCATCAGAATGGTAGTATCTTCTGTCTTGACCATTTAATCTCGATACTTCAACAGCATGACCTGTGGACCAATACAAATAAGCCTCTAAGGAATCTATCATCAATTCCTTAACAATAGCCAAAATCGACAAGGGTTCTTGTTGAGATCCATTTAGATTTGATCTCGTTATAATCTGCTGCTTAGGATTAGCCCAATAGAGTTTTTTCGATATCCAATCGACTGCAATGCTACCAATGGAATTGATATTCAATTTTGATTTGTGATGGTTCGTCAAATTATACTGATAAAGAGCAGAGTTATTTCCAACCAAATACAACACGTCTTTGTACCAACTTAGATCAACAATATGATATTCACTTTCGTGTTCTTTCAAACTTGTTTTATGAATTAATGTATCAACACTTTCTCCAGTTACATCGCTTCTTAACAATCCTTCCGTTGCTGACCACAAGATTGAAGCTTGTAGTCCATCCCTAAAATGGAATCAAAACATTTTAGGACTAATCTATACGAAACTTGAAAATTAAGAAACTAAAATGACTATAGAAAATAAAATTGTATGTCAAAGGGAAACTGACAGGCAATCTAAATTTTGATCTTACCTTAGAGTTCGTCCTTTAAATTCCGTGGACCAAGGACCTCTTCCAGCAATTGTGTAGGCAGCAGCTTTAATCGAATAATCTGATCTTTCTCTTAACTCGTAAACAGTGTGAGTCGATCCAGAAATTTCTTTCTGATGAATTGTCTCTCCAGTAGAATCGTCCCTGATTTCCAATTCGTAAGACCAGTTTTGCCAAGCACCTTTACCCTGACCACCTAATAGATGAGGAGCTTGCCAGGACACTTTAGCCCTTTCTGATCCCAAAACTGCTTGGACACCAGTCGGAGGATTCACAGGCACAGGAATTGGCTGACTTGCATCCATTAAGACATTGACACTGATGTACAAATCTGCTGATTTAACATATCTGCAAAAAAATTATGTAATGCGATTAAAAAGATTACTGAAGAAAAGATTGTCAAACAGACATTCAGTTTTATATACCTATATTCTCACCTAGGAAAAGCATTATGAAAGTATCTATTTTGCCCTGAATGGTAACCTTCAGTCAGGACATCTTCTCCATTGGTCCAGTAAAACAAACCATTGGCCATGGCTAAAGAAACCACGCTTTTAAATCTAGGTTGCTGAGTATTTGCTCTAAGATCTATAACTTCCTTTCCATCGAGAGAGACAGATTTAACTGTATTCTGAGTATGATGAGGAACTAGCAATCTAAAGTTCGTATGGTCTACAGTGAATGCCCCTAAATTTGTATCTTCCAAAATCAAGAATGGCTGAACCTGTCTCAACAAAAAAAAAATGGTATTGTAGTCACTTATAGATCGTTTTCAGGGTTGGTACAGAGTTTGGAAGATCAGTTTCAATTATCAATACCTCGTGTTTGACTCCATTGCTAATGTCGGCTAAGTCCAGCCTATAGAGACCACCTCGAGTGACCCAGAATAAGTACCCATTGTAGGGATCGACTTCAATGTGAGAAGGTCTCGTCAAAAATCCAGCCATAGCAACAGTCAGCCCTTTGCCATCCAAACTACACCTGGCTATTTGCCAAACGGTAGTTGCATGCTTTACTTCACCCAGGACATAGAGATGTAAATTTAACCAGTCTACTGATAAGCTCAATGGTTTAAAATTCGCTTGGCTCGGATTTAATACAACTGTTGGTTGCGAGGGTGTAAAAATCGAGGTACGGTATACATAGCCCATTGAATCTGATACGAAGAGTTGAGCGGAAGCTACGTGAATGGCCACTCCTCGAATAACTCCTGTAGTCTCGTAAATTATACTTGGTTCATCCAGCATGTCGGAACCTTGTTTCATGACAGCGTGTTCACCCCCAAGAATGAGAATGGGCTGCTGCATATCCTTTACTGGAATTTGAACTAGGGATATAGAAGTTTAACTGTTGATTCTTCAAAATGAAATATCTATTAAGAATCTTAGATCCAAGTGACAACCTTAAAATTCTATCTCTTCATTTTACTGTTCGAAATAAATATATATTATATTATTCTGGGAATTTTTTTCTGAAATCTGAGTGGTCTCTCTATATTCCTGTGTTAATTGCAAGTTCATTAGAAAATAGAAATTACCAGCAGGTTCTGGTGATGTTGAAATGTAAATCACAGCAGGTGGTCCCTCCCCTTCCGCATTCCTCATCGTCACGCTCACTGAGTAGTTTCTATTGGGTTCCAGATTTTGAAACATGTAGTGATCAGTGTTTTCCGATATTGGGATGTCCTAAACAGAAAAAGAGTTGCATAAAGGTGTTATCAATTCATTTCTGGTTACATATTCTATCGAAATATCCCATGTTAAAAGATATTAATTATGAGTTGTATAATGATCATTGATGTTAGAATAGAACGCCATGCCAGAATTATAGTTTTCATGTGATCTACTGGTTCGTACAAGGGAAAAGGAGAGTGAGATGTAGCTAGCCATTCGATTATTAATAAGCAAATTTACCCAGTGAGATTAAGAGCATTGGATCCGAAGAATTTTTATGTTAGAACTTGGACCCAATACCCTTGACAAGACTCCATGCTTTCAGAGGGACATTTTGGAAAATTAAATCTTGTCGAACCAGTTTCTACAAAACACGAACTTTTTCAAGATAAATAGCAGAGCGAATCAGAAATATGCAAAATAGGAAAGATTTTTTGTGCACAGTGTAGGGCAAAGATATATCTTTGTTCCAATAGGAAATGATAGGAAATTAAGAGAGTAATTGAGCAGAAATTAATCTTATTTAAAATATTTAAAACTGTATAAATCTTTCTTTTCTGGCGTGGCGTATACCTTAAGCTGGGAGTATGCAGCCCCTTGCAGCCGTAAAACATAGGACAAAAGTGGTCCATTGGGAAATGGACCTGGTTCCCAGGAAACAGACACACGACAACTGTCTACGGCTGCTGCCCTTACAATTACCGGTGCAGAAGTTGGAAGACCAGAAGGCTTTGTTAATATCACAACGCTGGGAGCTGATACAATTGGTTCTGTATTGTGTTGTGTTGATCTTAAAAGAAGAGCTACTCGAAACTGAAATTTTTAAAATTAAATTTAATGGTAGGTATTGGTTTTAAGTTCTAAACTCAAAATTCTATCTCCACATTTTACTCAACAAATATTATAACTAGATATTTTTTCGCTCTGTATAAAACAAAGAATTTGAATTCTAATCTCATAATTGAATCTTTTCATTTTGCGTTACAGTGCAAGAAAAATTTATATTTTTAGTAATGCTTGAGTAAAATAAAGAAATCGAATTTTGAGATTATTTATATTTGAAATGTGGAACTAGGCAGTTTAAGGCTTTAACGTACTCTATATTTCGTATAAGGTTGTAAATTATCGACTAGGATTTGATCATCTTCTCCCCAAGATTGATTTCTGCAATACTGCCAAGTTTCTGCGAGTTCCTCGTATCTCCACTGCACTAAATACGAAATACCACCACCTCGCCTTTCAATATCAATTCCTTTCCATTCCAGCCTGAGTGATGTTGCAGTCAACGAATCTGCAACCAAAGCAGGTGCTGGTGGTACGCCTATTTCAGCTGAAAATGAAAATTTAGAATGGTAAGAATTGGTAAGAACACTTCTTTTTAAATTATAAACAAAAGACTATAAACTATTTTTTTTCAGGACCAGAATGACACTAGCACCCGATTATTTAGGTTAAAGCTTAATTGCAATTGCAAATATGTAATGAAAAAATAAAATGGATCATCGTGAAGAAAAGTTAAAGGAATACAGCATTATTTTAGACGGCTTGAAATCGTCCTTTTTTGAAAGATGGAATGTAAAAAAAAGTCAAACTGCTTCACTTGATGATTTTGAACGACTCAGAACAATCGGCTCGGGAGCTTTTGGACGAGTGATGTTAGTCAAAGATAAAAAAACCTCCCAATTTTTTGCGATGAAGATTCTGGACAAGGCGAAGGTCGTTAAAATGAAGCAAGTGGAGCACACTCTCAATGAGAAAAAAATTTTAGAGTGTATTAAGTTTCCCTTTCTAGTTTTCTTGGAATACTCTTTTAAAGACAATACCTATCTCTACATGATTCTTCCATTTATCAGTGGTGGAGAAATGTTCACACACTTACGGAGATTAGGAAAATTCGACGAATCGTTGGTAAGATTTTATGCAGCACAAGTGATCCTGGCTTTAGAATATTTACATCATTGCAATTTGGTCTATAGAGATTTGAAGCCAGAAAATATTTTAATCGAGACAAACGGATACTTGAAGATGACTGATTTTGGATTTTGTAAAATGATCGAAGAGAGAACCTGGAGTTTGTGTGGCACTCCTGAGTATCTGGCACCAGAAATTATTTTGTCTAAAGGATATGGAAAATCAGTCGACTGGTGGAGTCTTGGTATCCTAATTTTCGAGATGAGTGCTGGTTATCCTCCTTTCTACTCTCCGCAACCAATGAAGATGTACGATAAAATTATATCTGGGAAGTTCAAGTTTGCGAGCCACTTCGGAGATGATTTGAAAGATATTTTGAGGAATATTTTGCAAGTTGATTTAACCAGACGTTTTGGGAATTTGAAGGATGGTTCAATGGATATAAAGAGGCATTCTTTCTTTCGAACAATCGACTGGATTCAAATTTACAATCAGGCTTTGGAACCATCCTTTAAGCCAAATGGTACAAATGATCCTGGCGATGCTAGTAATTTCGAACAATATGATGAGGAGCCACTTGTAATTCAGAAGACCGATCAATTCGTTAAAGAGTTTGAAGATTTTTAAAAGACTTCAAAAAATTTCAAGGGATTTCCAGTAACAGATTTAAAAGAATTTTATTTAATTTTTAAGAAGCCTTTTTGGTATAACTACAGCCTTTTTTATGGTAAGATAGGGAATATTTGTGAATTTATTATATACGTATATGTATTTACAAACCTTTTAATTGATGAAAGTATCGATTCAAGGCATCGTGACATCCTAGAACGCAGTAGAGTTCTTTGGGTGGCAGCAACTCTTGTGTTCCATTCTATTTAATATAATAATGTGTACATATTTAGATAAAGTTAAAAGTTAGATAAAGTTAAGATTAGAGAAAAAAAACAATGTTTCAATTTTGTTTAAATTATACTTACACAAACCGCTTGACAACTTGTTTCGAGGGCTTTTTGCCAAGCAGCACATCCCTTTGTACACTGTAAAAGAAAAAAAGATTTCAGGATCTTTGTAATTTAGATTTTGTTTAGATTCATGAAAAGCGAGACCTCAGAACCAGTCTTGTCTCGTAAGATAATTCAGTCGAGTTAGTGGCAACAAATGGAACGAAATTGTCATTTTTCAAGACGTATGTTCCTCGAGCATATGGCACCAAGTTGGCACGTGCCTTTAACAATTGTGACGCCCACATTGATATAAGACTGTCCCGCTCGCTGCATAGATTTGCGAACTGAGAATTAACAAAAGGAAGTGGATGTTTTGAGCGACAATGAACTGGATAAAACGATAAAAGAAGTACAAAATTGCTTCGCTATTGCGTCTTATATCGCTGAAAGTTAATCGAAAAGTAGATCCTTAATTTTATTGAAATTTTTCAATATCCTCTTTTGTTTAATTTATGTTCTTCGTTTCTGATTGATTTGTATTTTTAACTTTCATTTTGTTTAGAAACTACTCAGACTAAACAAAAGTTTCAATTCTTTACTTTTTTATATGAAACAAATATGAGAGGACATAATTATTTTTATTATATTACGTTTAGTAATTTATAATTTCATAGCAACAATACATGCAAGATTCGCTTTTTACTATTCTTGAACGTCATATTAAATTCTTACCAATTTTTGCAAATCTTATAAAATTGTTTTAAAATACTCGGAAAATTGTTGGAACTTCGCAAAATAAAAAAAATTTCGAAATATCATGAAAGCTCTTGATTTTTTTTTAATACCTTGACTCATTCTTTGAAATCTCTTAGAACAGAATCATATTTAATTTTCATATAAGATGAGAATGGAATAGTCAATTTTCAAATGTTTGAATTGTGTTTGTGTTTCGAGTTTGTTTACAATTTGTGGATGAACTTATATTCCTATTATAAATACAGATCATAAAGTTGACTATTTTTCCGGAAAATTGTAGTTCTTGGAAATTTGCTCATTATTATTATTCTCATGGTCGCTTTTATTTTGGTCTAGCACTCGATCCTTTTTCCATATCAACAACTTTCTTGACCTTGGTAAGTCTCAAAATTTATAGCATTTTCTTTTGGCGATCAGTTTTGCTTTGACTCTCAGTCGGACCGGTTGTGCAAAAGTAAAAGTGAGAAATAAGTGCTAGAAAAGAGGCACATATTTAGAATACGAATTGTAAAGTAAATTATTAACTATTTTTCGGGCAAGATGTCCTAAAGACGTTTTTCTCGACATATTTGCTCGTCTGTCGATCAATATTGTCGGAACCAGTTGTGCAAAAGTAAAAGTGAGAAAAAAAGTTTTTTTTTTTAAACTATTTTTCGGGCAATCTAAAGTTCTTGGAAATTTTCTCTTAATTGTTCGCACGATCGCTTTGATTTGGATCTATAATCGACCGGCATTGTGAAGTGTGAAGTGAGAAGTGCAAAGTATTTACTGAAAAGTACAAAGTGTTCAGTGCTAAGTGCAATTTATGGGATTATCAAGAGTTCCAGCTTCGGGGACCGTAATGCAATCTTGATACGAGAAACTGGTAAGTATATTAGTTAAAGAAAAAAAAAACAGTCACAAAATTGACTTTGCATTAAACATTTTTATTTAACGATTAAAAATTTTTTTCCAGCAGACAGCTAAACGCTGTTGCCGTATTCTCTCAAGGTGAGCATTTTTGAAATGATACCACAACAATTATTTCATTGGGTATGTTTTGATTTTGACATTTTGCAACTATGATAAAATTCAGTCTATATAAAGTAGTGACTTGCAAAATGATCGGATATAGTGGAGTAATTTACCACTCAATCCCATCGACGCTAGAGAGACTTGGCACGGGACGATTCAGGAGGCGCCGTACGCACATAAATATGAGACCTTCATCGGTGAACTAAAATAATAAGCAAATGGGATCATACAGGGAGCTTAACGCAATAACTTAGCCATCATTATTGTATGTATAGGATCACATAACGTACAATAATGTACAGAGCAATTCGATTTCTTCATTTTACTTAACAAATATTACAACTAGATATATTTGTTGATTAAAATTAGGAAATCGAATTTCGAGATTAGAACTTGGGTCGAACACCCTTAAAATAATAATTAAAATGAACTTTCATTATTGGATTCAGGTTGAGCGAGCTCTGCTTGATTTTTTTTTGAGACTCTCGCTTCTTTGTACTAATCAGAATTGAGGATTTAATTTGTTTGGAGAGTGTAGGATTTTAATTTTTAATAAGGGTTGAGAGAGCCACTGGACGGTAAAAAAAGGCTAAAGCCGGTGGCTCAGTGTAGCGTCCGCTAATTTCTCACTTCCTCATTAAATCCTCAACATTTAATATGTCCCAACCAGGCCCTCGCAGCCTCTACTCAGTTCCCCGTAGATCGTAGATCTTCATCCTACCATGGTCCAACCATTCGCTCTGTGTTTACGCAAACCCCATTAACTTTGTTTAGGGCTAATACTACTCTTCAGGAAACGACGAATTTAAAAGAGACCCGCAGCTTAGGGCAAGGGACTACATCCTTTTTATTTTTATTTATATTTATGGTCAGAATCTTAAGGCACTCGTCTTCTTCGATCAGATGAATTTAAAGAATAGAGAATAGAGAATCGCTATAAGGCACTCTGAAATCATTACTGATTCTTTTAATTATCTTCAATTATAATCTTACAATTTAGGAATTGTTTAGAAACTCGGGAAAGTTCTGTCTTCACTCCGTAAGTGAATGAAGGGCTCCTTTAAAAAAAAAACATCTGTTTCACCTGGAAGCTCTTCAGAGTTTATACTTTATACTTGGAAGTTTGTTATTTAGTGGGTGGTCTTTATTTCGAGTGGTGTTTATACATTTTTAATTTAAAATGTACTTGATTAATGATCAGTAGTTCAAATATTTATGGTCACCCTATTCTAATAAAATAGAAATTGATAGAATTAGTTCAAATTAGAGAATAAAAACATTTATCTCTTCTTTAATTACATTCTAAAATTTGATATAATGCATTTATACACATCGGTCCAACTTCCTGCAGCCCCTATTATTTTCGGCGGTCAGTTTGCTTCCTAAAACCCACAAGAGAGTCATTTGTCATCTAAAGTGCTCATATAGTGACAAGATATATGTTTCAAGATGAAAGTACAAATTAACGTTATTATTTACTTCGCCAAGCTGCTGGTTCCTGGAATTTTTGATAATTTTTTTTTTAATTCTTGAAATTGAAAATTTAATTTCTTCGGAAATTAAACATTGTTAATTATAAAGGGGGATTTACTAAGAGATGAATAAGTATTATAAGAGTAAATAATGTAGAAAAATAATAGATGTGGTAAAAACGTAATCATTGGATATTTTCTGGAAACACTTGACTTCCACTTGAGTACGTAAACAGTAGAAAAATATGGGTTTCGCATCCGTTCCTGGAGGGTCTCCACTTGTTGCAGTCATTTTTTCTTCCGGAATGTACAATAATTTAGAAACACGAAAATAATTACGTACTTAAATATCGGAAGTCTGCTTTGTGTACTTTCCGTCGCGTTAATTAGGGGGTTTACTTTCCAACGTGGAGATACGCGTTCCTGATCACCTTTCCGGTCCCTGAGGGACTTGTAGGCTTTATATTGGGACCACCTATTTCGACATAATCTTTCTTTTATCAAAATTCTATAAATTACAAATTAAAATTACTACAGGCCTCACATACCGATCCCTATGACCCTTATTGACCTCTATACTATCTCAGCTGTCATCCCAAATGTCCCCTATTTTCAAGATTTGGCCTTTCAGGCAATAGTATACAATTTTGTTTTACTTTTTTCAAAATAGATAGATTACATTAGGCTTCACTTTAAGAATTACTTTTTTCTCTCCTATTTTAAAGACAATTCTCCTTTTATTTCGTTGAAAAATCAGTTATTTTTTAATTAAAAATTAACTTTCTTGAATTTTAATATTCAATTGAAAATTAATTTCTGATTCAAAAGAATCCCAATTTCAGGATTCACTGTGAGGCCGTTATTATTTCTTGGGGAATTAATCTACAAATAAATTTGACAAAAATTGAAAAAGGCAATTTCTTCACTTTGAAGGATGCAAGAAATGATAATTGGAGATGCGATGGTAGATTAATTCATCCTCTTTCGCCGAAGTTGTTTACTCATGAAAGAGAGCAAAGTGTCACGCGAGCTTTCCAATTTTCCAACTTTTGTCTCAACTTCCGCGACAAGCGGGAGAATCCGGAGTCACACGTCAATTTGGCGACATCCGTCAAAGGCCGCACTTGTACGCAATCCAATTTAAAACACGAAGCCCTATACACCGGTCATTCTTTCATTCATTCATTGTGTCCATGAGGCACAAGTTTGTTTTTATTTGTCGTTTACTGTCTCCGCGTAACGTTCACGTTACGTTCTATGCTATATAATACAGGGGGCCCTATCAGACCGGAAGTCCGTATAGAAGGGTCCGGTGTATCCCTTTATTTCGTCTACGAAGTAGATTTGCGTTTAACTATCGCTACTCAAATCTTTACCACTTTACATTTTCAAAATACGTCCTAAATTTATTTATTTACTAACAGACCCCCCCCCCCCAGATTTATTTACTACTTACCCCCGTTGCATACCTGGGATTTTAAGATATTGCATTATTGTCATCTATTTTTAGATTCTTACAAGAACGAATGTGCGCTCCGCGCGCGCATTTACGTTCTTTTTCAATATTATATAATTTACTATATTTTATTTCTCTCAGATCTTAAAATTCATGAAAATCACTTAAAATTTTCAGAAACTTCTTGAGATTCTTTTAAATTCAATGATAACAATTCAAATCCCTTTTATATCCTTTAACATATATTAAAAGTATTAGAAATAACTTCAAATTTCATGAAATTCTTTAAAATGCTCACAAAATTATTTAAATATCAGAAAAATCCCTTGAAATCACTTAAAATTATTAGAAATCTCATAAATTCCTTAAAATTTCAGGATAATATTTTAAATTCCTTAAAACCTAATAAAACTCTTACAAAGATTTTAAAATTCCCTAAAATTTCACGAAATATCCTAAAATCCCATACAATTCTACAAAATCGTTTTAATATCATAAAAATATTATAAAATTTTCAATAAATTAGAAATATTTTTTGAAAACCCTCGAAAATTTTAAAAGTCATAAAAGTACCTTGAAGTCCGATTGAAATCTGATCAAAGTCGTAAATAATTCCCAGAAACTTCTTGAAATTCCTGAAAATTCTACGATAACATTTAAAATCCCATTATCTCCCATGAAATCTTTAAAAATTTCATAAAATTCTCATAAAATTCCTAGATTTCTAAACTCGAAAATTATTTCGAGTTTAGACTCGTGACAAAATGATTATTAACGAAACCAAATTCAAAATTCTAATTCAATTCACGTGGAATTTACAATTCGGTAAGGATCGATTGTCGAAAATCACTATCGATATTTACACAACGAATCAGGAGTGCGGAATAGGCGTTACGACATTTCGACTTCGACTCAATTATCTTTTTAGAATAGAGATTAGTTTTGCAATTACTTCTTCCTTACCTGATCTATCTTACACCGTACGCCACAGCCCACTTCAGAACTAATGTCATCTGTTCGGTTCTGAAAAAAAAGGAAATATTTTTTTTATAACAAACTTTCGTTTCCTTACTGAGAAAATTGTTTTTTTCAGTTCTCATTCACACATTGTGAAGGTATTTAGCATTGCAAATGTATAGCAGGAACTCGATATTCTAACCAGTATAAAAATGTTTGAAATTCCTGCGAAAGCGAGACTTTCACGCTTCGTAAAACACCCCTTACATTAACAAAGTTCGCCCTTTTTCATAATAATTATTCCCTATAGAGGAAATACACCTGTGTCCCGGAAATTTGTAACGTTTTTGAAAGAACATAAAAATAAGCGTAGAACTGTTGAAAGGTGCGTTTAGAAACAGCATTAGGCTTTATAGTTTTGTGCAACACCTTGGATTTGGCGTATAATTTGTTAAGCATTGAGGGTTCCAATTGAACCGGACGAAACAATTTGCTGTCTTTTAAAGTCACCAAGCGATTCAATTTATTTTCTGCTCCCATTCTCTCCGAAGCCTTCTCACGAGGTAGACTCGCAATTTTTTTCTTCCTCTCCTGAGCAGGAACTTATCGTGTGAGATATCATATCATATTTGATTTTTTTATTATACCATCGAGACAATTCGGAAGTGGGGTGAATTAAATTTGAGTTCAATTTAAATGAAATACATAAATGCCGAGGATTAAAGAGCACGTTATTTTAAAATTCGACCGCCAATGGAGGAAATCAAATCCCCTAAAAATGATTCTAGAAAAGAAAAGTTAGATCAAATGGCAAGAGACAGTTCCCTGTTTTCGCTTCTATCATTCTATATGGATATCAAGTTTATAAATTACGATTTTTTCTAATAACATCTCTTGGCACGGAATGCAAAGTCCATTTAACTTTGCACCCGATTAATCAACATGAGGAAATTACTGAAGAGTGAACTTCTTTGTAAAGTGGTAATTGTCCAATTATCTCTCCTTGATTCTGTGAGATTAATCTTTTTATTAAGATGTTTTCTGACAATCTCTAAAGAAAATTTGTTATTGTCTTTAAATAAATTGAATCTCTGGATCCGTTAAGTGCCATAAAAATATAACACCCTTTTATAGTCTGGATTTTGTGATTTGGTTTAATCGCTTAATCACTTAAACCCGATGTCTGCCCTTCAGCTTAGCTCTAGCTTCTTTTTAACGCTCGAAAGCATCTCATGCCAACTGTTGCTTCTTCCTTCATGATTAACACTGAAGCCTGTCATTTTTTACAAATTATATAAAAGTGTACCAAAAAATATTTTCTGCGGCACATTCTGCAACGAAAAATATTACAATACAAAATGAATTGAGATTTTACGAAGTTATCTGAGGGGTTTGAATATATATTGGTGCCCTCTAAAACGATAGGATTTCAACTTAAAAGGTGTCATGTTTTTCGTATGTGGTTTCTGTCAGTTGGGTCACACGGCACAGCGTAGCGTTGGATAATACACCGGACGATGTGCAGTCAATTGGAACACAGACGTCTGATAATTTAAATATAATCGTTAATCTCTCTTTAAACATTTTTTTTAAATAGCTGTTTCAAAAGTTCTATTTGAAAAATCCCGTTTGAAAATTCCTGTCTGGAATTTCCAAGATTATATTTTAAATTCACTTCTTTGCTCGGTATCCTTTAATATCGATCTGATATTTGATGCCACTAAATTTTGATGGAACGGGACACCAGATTTTTGTTCAAGGTCGAAGAAGACCGACGAAAGCTATAGCAACCCGTCAAATTATTTTGAATCCAGTTACTTAACTGCATATATATATATATATGTATATCGAAGTGAATTATCCATAATGTTTTCCGGCAATTACTTTGGTTAAATATGCCTGATATTAGTATAACAGTTTACATAACAAAAGTAAAAAATTGTCCTAAATTTTATTGGTTCTTACGAATGAATCACCCCTATTTTAGCGAATTTATTTATCCGTGTGCGAAAATCAAACACACGCAGATGCTTCTTCTCGCAAAGTCTCGGACTAATTAAACTCGAGTTATAAGGCAAATTAAAAAGAGCGACATCAGCTGCCATTCGTTGCAGTAGAGCAAAGACCACAGTAATGTTCCAATGAAAAAGTGTTAGTGTATGCATGAGTTTCTATGAACGAACTCATCCTTGTATTCTAATTGGCTTGACGTCATTCATATTCCCGAATTACTTTCTTCCCAGGACTATATTTATGATAAAAAAAAAAAAGAAAATTAAATGAAAAAAAAATATCCTGTAGTCATTTTTTCAAGAACTTTGAAGGATTATAAAGATTTTTCAAGTGTTCAATGAGATTTTAAGAATTTGCAAAGATTGCAACAGATATCGGTTATCGAGAAATTTGAATGTTTTCGCGAACTTGAAACATTTCAACATGAACTCGTTTGTAAAATTAAAAAATATTTTTGTTCTTTTCTGTCTTTTATTGGCATCAAAATGATCTATGAAAATTCTATATTATTTTCACATTTATTGTGTGACGTCTAAAAACTTGTATGTTTATACATACTCATGTGCTTATATAATCGTTAAGTACTTTGTGTGCTAGATTCTGCAAATATGCACGCTATTTATTATTGTTTAAAAAGTTTTAAAAAATGCGTCACTGCGAAAATATTCTACTTCCTTTATATACTCGATGTTCTGAAGTTCGAAAGTGTTGGATTCAATTCCTTTTTTAAATTTTTGTCCTAAATTTAAAAAATGAAAATCTATGATGAATCATATATAAAGGTAAATATCTCGACCCTCGATATCATTTTTAAAGTCCGGGCTGTCGAGTCAAAATTATTAGCACCAGTATGAGGGTCGACGGTCAGTTTCTGGTTAAACAAATCAGGAGTTAGTCTGAAATATTCCATCTCTTCAAACGGTCCTTTTGATGCAATATATTTTAATTTATCTGCGGGCATAAAAATCATAATTCATCTAGGGTTGTTAAATTATTTTATTCCAGGAATTAGAGGTTCAAACTTTAAAAATTGCACTTCGAAATCTTTTTAAAGACTTTTTTTATTTATTAAATCCCCAAATGTTGGATTCTTTATAGATGATTTAATTAAAACGAGCATAAGATTCAATGCCTGTAGAAATCCGAAATTCCCATCGAGACGAATCCTTAGCAAGGTATTTAATGACGTTGTTGAGAGGATGTGGTCAGCAGGAAATTCATTGTGTATGTTTAAAGTTTCACACATATAAAGTTGCCCGTGGAATCGTGAACACGAAGTGCGGGTACATCATGTTTTCAACAATTTTCAAATTCCCAGGACATTCTTTTGCTGAAGTGATGCTCAAGTCGGCGCCAAGATGATAAGTTTCACTTATTTTTCTATTATGCAATCCTGGGTCATACTATAGCATCACCCCAAGATATGATAAGAATTTTATTACATACTTGTTTTTTTTTATTAAATACAACCGATTCCTGCATCTTATCCACGAAATTCTATCTTCGCCTTCATAAATTATCGTCGCGTCAACGTTAATGTGTTAATGATTCGCACAAAAAACATTTTATCGAACTTGTTACATTTACGTGAACTAGTAATGGTCTTATCTTATTTCAGTGACCGAGGTTCATGTAAAAACTGAAGCCTGCAAACTTTATCTCGAGCGAAATACATATAAACAAAAACAGAAAGAAATTTGTTAGTAGCGTCCTTGCGAAATTGGTTAACTACCTTTATGCAACTTGAGGGCAGTTTCTAAAAATAGTTACGTAAAACTAATTTTCTACTCTCAGAAATTTGCATTAATATGCAAGTATATTAAACCTTGAACAAAACATGTAATCTGAGTCTTATAAATGGCAATGCAATGATGGGATTGGGTAAAATTATCAGTTTAACTCGATACATACTCGCAGAAAACTTCTTTAGTAGTTACGATCCATCTCAAGTAATATTTCGATGTTTTTATCAATTCTGCGTATGACCTACTGTTACTTCTTTTAAATTAATAACGTTTATAGAATATAGAGATAATAGTTTTGGAGATCAAAGTCCACGATTCAATGCCAGAATTAATTAATTTAATGATACTTGCGCGATATTCTTATGCATGTCTCGTTTACTATTTATCATTTCAGAAATTTTATTATGAAAATGAAAATATTTTCTATTAAAAGTACTTTGAAATTAGTGAAATATGTATATTACATTCTGGAAGTCCTAGAAAAGTCATGGAATTTTGAAACCAGACTTCTGTAGCAACTTTTACATTTTTTATGAAGAAAGTAATACATTTTCATTGGCTTTTTTCAACCCTTTTCTGAGCACATATTTTTGAAAAAGTGACAGAGAAGAATGCGGTTCTTTGAACTTTTGAGGACATAATCGTTAAACGAGTGCCATTTGAAGCTATTTGATAGGTTTAAATTAGACTTGGCATACCAGAGACAAGTTTCTTCACCCTAGGAAGTGTCAAACGTCATAAAGTTAGAGTTCACACGTGCAGTATAGACATGCGTTCATTCTTGGTGGAAATCAAGAAACGTAGGTACTTGTCTTTCGTCTTTTGTTGGCGAGACTGCGCTTACGGGCAGCGATGATGCTCTCTCGTGTAGTTAAGTTAATTAATGAATGGTACAGTCGGGACGGAGAGTGGGCTTAAATTGATACGTCCTTCACGTTCGGCCATTTTTCATACTCACTTCTCTCAGAGTATTATTTTTAATTTTTAATCCAAGTATATTCAAAATTCTCATGTAAAGCCATTCTCTATGATTCATCATTGTATTCCAATCTATTTTTCTATATAGGTTTCTCAATTCAACTTAAGATTCAATTCTTCAATTTTCCTTACTTTTCCCTGATTTTCCGAGAAAAAAGCATTTAAAAGGCAAAGCTTTCAATAATTCTATTGATATTTTTCAGAAATTTTGCATAACATCACTAAATCTTTTGATTCTCTATGAAATATTTTTAATTTCCTCAAATTCGTAAAAATATTTTTAAATCTGTATAAACCTTTTGAAGTTCCTTAGATTTTCACGCCAATTTTCCAAATTCCTTCAAGTTCCATTAAAATTCGCACTCAGAAAAAAGCTTGTTTTAAATCAAAACTTTTATTTTAATAACTGAAATTTAAAATTTCTTTATATTAAAGAAAACTTTCTTTCTTTTAAAATAATTTTATTTGATTTAAAAGAACTTTCTTTGATTGATAAAAAATTATTTTGAATTATTTTAATATAAAGAAACTGTTTATTTAATTAAAAAAAAAATTTGTTTAAATCAAAGAAATGTTTCTTTGACCGTATATCAATACTATGATTTCTTTGATTCAAATAAATTTTCTTTGATTCGAAGAAACTGTTTTCTGGGTGCGATGAAAATTCGACATTCTTGAAAATCTAAAAGTTAAATATGTAATGTGATAAAAGTAACGTAAAAATTAAAAAATAATCTAAATATTTATTTATGCATTGAAAAATCTATTTGTTAAAAATATTTGAATATCGCTTTCTGTTATGTAAAGGAATTAAGTATGTGATAATTTATTTCGTGTAATCAATCTTAATAGATATTTTATCGAGTGTAGAGATAAGGTATACTGCTTATTAAATTAGTCTTTCACCAAAATTCGAGAGCCGTGGTAAACACGGTGAATATATAACAAAAAAATGAAATTTATTTTATTTCTTTTGTCTAGTAACTTCAATATAATAGCATTATTAATATGTAGATTCAATATCATTAATTAATATATGTATATATATATATATATATATA